>JAWNNQ010000052.1:0-2500 GCA_035044765.1 Leucophenga montana
GATACTTTTTACGAGCTAATTCAAAGTATTCCGAAATGCTTGTAGTATGTAGTTCAAAATGAGCTTTACAGAGTGCTCCAGTATAAAAATAATACGGTTTTAACTTTTAGCATTGACTACTGTAGACAGTTCATTTTAATTCTAAATGCGCTAAACTATTTTGAAGCACAAATTGCAACAAACAACTAATGGCTTGTATGAGCGTGTTCGAGTATACTTGTGAAAGTTGCATGTGAAGTTAACTTCAATGATAGTAATTATGATAATGCAGATGAATGCGTTTAATGACTAGAAATTCACTACAACGAAACTATTAAATCTAGTTGATTGAAATTAAATATTATATGCTATTTATTGTTTCAAAAAATATAGTATGCAAAAATATTGAACGTTGGTTGACCTTTGTATCTCTTGAACTACCAAGCCAAAAATTACGAAAGAACACAAAGCAAGAAAATTGTATTTAACTAATTGTGTAATTAGATTAAATGAATGCACGTGTGTGTGTGTGTGTGTGTGTGTGTGTGTGTATGTGTGTGTGTATGTGTGTGTGTGTTTGTGTTTTTAATTGTGAGGGAAATTTCTCTGGAAGCTAGGAACGTCAATAAGTCAGCAAACTAGCGCATGTAACTGAATTTTGTGTATTTGGTGGTGACATTGAAAACGCTTTCGCCTCAAAATGTACAAATTTTATAAATGAAATCAGGCAAAAGATATTTCTATGTCACTCCGTATGGATGTGTGTGTGTATGTGTATGTGTGTGCGTGTGTGTGTGTATCTTTAGCCGTAGCTATGTATATAAAGATGAACATCGCTAACACTTATTTATTGACCAATATTAACCTGCATGTGTTTGATCCTCCTCACCAGTGCTAGTATAACGGCGTCCATGTATACTTTTATCCCTACAAATATATATGTATATATATATAACGAAATTATTAAAGGAACACGTAGAAAAATTTCAAAAATTTATAAGATATTTGTAACGCTTACCTGAAGCCGGCCTGATTGGCGTAGACCAGTTTACTGGAACCATCCAAAGAAACCTCCTCGACGGAGTGATGATTCGGCGCTGTCGCAGCACCGCCATAGCCCTTCGCAATTGGCTTTTTGGAGTATGGCGGGTCATACTTAAGCGTGGTAGTCTTACGTCTGCACGCCATGCATATTATCCATTGAAATAATAGTAGTATAGTTATTGCAGTAGTAGTAGTAGTAGTGGTAGTGGTAGTAGTAGTCGTCACATTATAACGATTCCATCCGGTGCAGTTCCGATCCGTTTCAATCAGTTCCGTTGCGTTCCATTTGATTTGGAGTTTTTACGTTTTGTAGTTTATATTTTATGTTTTCATTTTATATATATTTTTATATATATATATATATATATATATATATATATATATATATATATATATATATATATATATATATATATATATATATATATATATATATATATATATATATATATATATATATATATATATATATATATATATATATATATATATATATATATATATATATATATATATATATATATTTAATTTTTTTTGCATATATTTTTTATATGTATAGGTTTTTTTTTTATAATTTATATATAAATATATTTGGATTTTTGATTGGTTATTGTTGTTGTTGTTGGTTGTCGATAAATATGTGATTTTTTTTTTCGAATATGGTGAAATATATATTTTTATATATACGTGTGTATATAGATATATTGTATATATGTATATATAAAAATGTATATTATGTTGGGATTGATAGATTGATTGATCGATCGGTTGATTGATTGAATGTTTCAATGTTAATTTCGATTGATTTGATTGTAGTAATTGTAATTGATTCGATTGATTGATTGATTTGATTTGATTGATTGGTTGGTTGTTTTGGTTGGTTTCGGGAGAGCGAAAGTTTAGTATGAAAAATTTTTTGTAATTAATAAAAATTCCAAAGTTAATTTAGTCAATTTTTGTAGTTTTTTTTTTTGAGTATTGTGATAATTCAGAATATCATTTTTTGTGTATTCACGAATCAATTGAGGAAAAACCAAAGAGAAAGAGAGAAAAAGAGAAAATTCAAAAAATTTAATGTGCGCTTAATGCAAATATAAAAATAAAAATAAAAAAAAAAAAACAAAAAAAAATTCTTTTCAATGAGAAGCGAAAGTTGTGGATGCAGTAGAGATACATTTATAATTTTATAATTTGTTTGTTCTTTTTTTTTTAATTTTTCTTATATACAAAATGTACAAAAAGTTTTTTAAGGTTTTTTTTTCTTTGTTTTGAAGATACATAAGTACATAATTGCCAAATCAGTCATATTTGTTCAAGCAGTACATTTATAAACAAATTTATGCCAGATTATACAATTTAATTTACACACACATTGAGATAAAAAGAAAAGAAAATATGTATATGATATGCGCTACATGGTATTTGAAGTTCTTTAAGGCATGCTTCATAGTAGTAGTAGGTAGTATATACAGCGAGA
>JAWNNQ010000052.1:5000-77500 GCA_035044765.1 Leucophenga montana
CGCAAGATCATGTGATCTGACAACGCTGGACAACATTTTGTGATGATACTTGAAATCGTTAGTCTACGCGGAAAAGCCAGCATCGACTTCTGTCTTGCAGTAACTTGGAGTAAGCTCTTGGAAGTTAACTTCTGGGGCAATATTCGTGTGTCTCTCAAATGATTGAAAAAGTGGTGGAAAATTGAATCTCCGAAAACATTTTCCATTTTTCCATTACAAATGTCATTGAATTATCTACCGAAAAATTGATTTATTTCCTATATTTGTAAAAGGGGTGCCACAGAAAACGCTTTCATCTCAAAATCTCAAAATTTCGTTCATTAAATATAGTTTTATGAATGAAATTTAGAGATTTGAGAGGTGAAAGGGTTTTATGTTGCACCTTTGAATATGAGTTTCATTTTAATTGAGAGTTGTATACCTCTTAAAAAACACCCTGCCGTTGTAATAAAATTTGTAGTAGTTGTACTTGCAGTAGTAGTAGAGTAACAGTTGTATTAGTAGTAGTTGTAGTAATTGTAGTAATAATAGTAGTAGCTATTGTATTAAAATAGTAGTAACATTAGTAGTAGTTTTAGTAAAAGTAGTAGTACTTGCAGTAATAGTAGTAGTTGTAGTCATATTTGTAGTAGTAGTAGTAGTAGTAGTAGTAGTAGTTCTATATTTGTATGTCTAAGTATGTCTTAGTTCGATGAGTTTGGAGAACGGGGCGTGGACATTGCTAGACTGTTTTGCTATTTGCTATTTTTTCTAAATATCTATGGAAGTTTTTGGTTTGTTTTTATACTATACTATCTGATCTACCGATGCTCTATGGTTGGCGTATACTGATTTGGTGTTGGTTAGCTTTATTAGCACAAAAGCAGTTTTGGTATAGCATGAATTGGTTGGTTGGTTGGATGTGCACTACTTTAAGCTAATCTAAGGCGTATAAGTTCTTAGCAGTGTTTGCTGTGGTAATTTTTGGGGAAATGTTCAAAGTGCAATGGGAAGATTATACGAAAAGTGCAGTTTAGTTATAGCCACTCACTTTCTCCAATATAGATTTTTAATTTTTAATTGTTGTTTTTTTTTTTTTTTTTTTTGAAAAAGCGGCAACAGCATTTTTGGAACAGGAACAGTTAAAAAGAAATTTGAAAGTAAGTATAAAAATATTCAAAACAAAAACAAAAAAAAAAAAGTATTTACAATTTACACACAAAAAAAGAAAAGAAAAAAGAAAAGTAACAAGAAAACACAAAAACGAAGGGTATAAGAAGTTGATTGTTAGTAATATAGCTACACATATACATAGGTACTACTACTACTAGTAGTTTGGAAATGTGGAATACTGGATTATACTGTGCACTGGAATGGTTGCCAAGAGTTGGGGGAAGTAGGAAAGTGTGTGTGTTTTTGGGAAAGTGTATGTACGGAACTTAAGTGCAAAGAACAGGTTTTTTTTTTGTTTTTTACTAAAGTATTTTTTACATATAGGAAAATAGATTGGAAAAGTGCAGTTTAAATTTGGATTGGGGTGATTTGGTACTCCATTTTTTTTTTGGGTTATTTTTTTTTTTTTTGGTGGGGGGGGGGAAGGGTATAATGATACGGCGTACGTTAATGGTGTTTGTTGTAGTTGTTGTTTGCTGTTGTTGATGACTTCTTTGATTGATTACTGCTTTTCAACTAACCTCAGACACAGGGAGAAGTTTCTATGTACTACAACTGACCTGTAGCACAATGCCATAAAGGTGAATGTTATAAAAACGAACCCTACAACTGACATTAGAACACCGACTAGGAACACTGTATTTGAGCCATGGTAGTTCTCTATACGAGCAGAAAGATTGCGATGAACGAACACGAGGTTAGAGTAGTATATATATATATAGTATATATATATTTATTTATTTATGTATGTATGTATGTATGTATGTATGTATGTATGTATGTATGTATGTATGTAGGTGTATGTGTGTTTGTATATACAATTGTGTGTATGTGTTTATTTAGTTTAAATGAAAAATTAATAAATAGATTTTTTTATATACAGATACATTTGCATTATAGACGTTGCATAGAGATTATTAAATTCATTAAATCATGTGTGTATATATATAGAGATATACATATTTTTTTTTTTTTTATATATTTCATTGAAGATTATTGCACATTTATTATAAATAATTTATATTTTTATTTATTGGTTTTTTTGTTTTTTTTTTGCAGTTCAATTTGACGTTGATTGTTTTTTTTTTTTGGTACGTGTAGTTTTTGTACGAGATTGGTTGATACAAGTAATTGTTTATTGTTGTTGTTGTTGTAGTTGTAGTTGTAGTTGTTGGACGAGTGCGTACGAGCCGCGTGCGTGCGAGCGAGCGGGCGAGCGAGATAGAGAGAATTGATTTGGGTTTTTTGTTGAGAAAAATTATTGTACTAATATATTAAAAAGCTTTTTTTGTTTTTGTTAATCTTCTGCTGGTTAAAAACAAAACTAGAGTTATGAAAATTCTTGTTGGATTAATAAGCAGTGCAGCGTGTGTCCAATGCATTTCCGCCATTTTGTTTATTTTTCTTCTTTTTTTGTTTTTTTTTTTTTTGTTTACGTACGACGCCATGACAATGGTAATCGCCATTTTATAAGTTATAAACTAAAAAAAAAACTATGATTTCTGTTGTGTGTGTTTTTCAGTTTAGTGTTAAAATATCTTTGATTGCAACTTGAATTTCTTGGAATACATTAAGTATTGGCTTTAGTTCTATATATAGTTCTTTTTTGTTATTGTTGTCGTTGTGTGTTATGGTCCCATTAGATACAATACAAATGCATTAAAATGTAGTATATAAATATACATATATGTATATATATATTATATATATATATATATATATATATATATATATATATATATATATATATATATATATATATATATATATATATATATATATATATATATATATATATATATATATATATATATATATATATATATATATATATATATATATATATATATATATATATATATATATATGTGTATACGTATCTGTGTAAATAGTCATCTGTGTGCGTGCGTGCGTGTGTGTATGTATGTTGGTATACAAATGTGTGTAGTTAATTGACAATTTATAAACTGTACATTTATTATATGTATGTATTTATTTGGCAAAGTTTAAATGAACAAGTTTATATGAAAAATAACTAAGTGTGTAAAAAAAGAAGAAATTTGCGTGTAAAGAACAAGTAAGAATGCAGCAAACAAGAGTTCCCGACTTTGAAAGGCACTGCAAACTTACTTACATAGACTTATAAAGCTTTCCAATTAAAAGAAGAAATTAAAAACAAATAAATAAAATTGTCTAAACTCGATTTATCTTATACTTGTATGTATAAATATATTCTAAACATTCACATGTATTGTCTCTAGCTCTTTTACACAAGTTGCTGCAAGTTGGCAACCCTAAAATTATGAAGTTTTTTAGCATAAATGTTTACACTGTATACTTTGCAGTGCCTGCATGTGCTATGATTTACTGTGACTTACGACTTATTTCGACTTTTGGCAAAAAGTAATGTTTATGTCTGGTCTGCTGTATTCAAACGTGGTCCCCATTCGCTGAAATACAGAAAAGGTCGTCCAAAACAACTGTTGTCCCAGAAAATATCGATGCTGTGTGTGTGTGTGTGTGTGTGTTAGTGAACTGATAAGACAACACTAACATTTAACATGCCATGAGATTGAGGCATACTTGGGCATTAGCGGGACTAGCATACATTCGATATTAGATAAAACTTTTGACCGTCAAGAAGATTTGTACGCGTTGAATACTGCAGAATTCAAAGAAATCTTGAAGAAATAAAGCCACAACTATGACATCGTAATAGCTGTCAAATCATGGGCTCTACAAGACAAGCCAAATCAAATAAAAGTTTTTTTGCGGACGAATTACTTCAAAGTAAATGGTCGCCTGTTTATCTTTGAAGAAATGTACGATAGTTACTTCTGTATAGTACGCAACCAGAAGTTTTCGCAGAGATTTGGGGAAAACCAAATCTTTCTCAACTACGACAATCGGATAATCTATTCACAGATATCGTATTACACAAGAGAGTATTTGAGCACTCAAAATCTTTAATCGATGCATCATCCGCCACGATAAATTAATCGAAAATAAATTGCCAAGTCAATGTTTTTCGATGCGTGAAGAATCTATTAAAGCCTTTAAATTGCACGTTTTTCAAAGTGCACACTTCTGATTGGTAAAAATTCTTCGAAAATTGATTTAAACGCTTGCAAAAGTGTATTGAATTTGATGGAGAATATTTTAAATAACAATAAAGCTATTTTCAATGATAAATATAAAATATAAAATGCACACCTCATAGTCTCTGATATATGTTCTTTCATAAATATCGGTTGGACGGACAGACGGAAATTGCTATATCGACTTTGTGTGATGCAAAAAGAAACAAGCATATGAAATCAAAAGTCCTTACGAAGGCCGGCGTGTCGCTTGCATGCGGTACAGTCGACTGTACTCGATTAATAGATACCCTGAGTCTAAGTTCTTTATTTGAACCATAGTTTTGTATGGTATATGAGGTAAGAACCGTTCCATAGCTTAACTAACAGATAGGCTTTGTAAACAAGAACTCTGTAATGTGATTAGTTTTACTTAGGGATTTCAATACAAATTTTTGGTATTTTATTTAGAAAGATCATTCAATTCTCGATTAAAAGGCGTGAATCGATCAAATAAAATCTAAAACAAGAAAAAACGTTAACTTCGGTTGAACCGAAGCTCTAATACCATTCACACGAAACTTTAAATAGTATTGTAATACATAAAAGTGTGGTACATAAATAGGGGTGGTACACTCTCACTAGTAGATGTGTATGAAGGGATGTAGTAGATGTGTAAGATGCCGCCATATCGAATTTCAAGTTGATATTGACGTTTTCCATACAAATGCATAAAAGTGAACTGTGGGTTTGTATGGGGGCTACCACAAAAAGTGGGCGGACCAAGCACAATTGTCTATTTATGTTTAGCGGCTGTCTCGTAAAAGGCACTATATCGCATTTCAACCTAATATTGACTTTAATAAAGAAGTTTTCTTACAAAAAGTCAAAAGTGGGTAGTAGGTTTGTATGGGAGCTACCCCAAATAGTGGGCGGGCCACGCCCGTTAGTCTATGTATGTTAAGCGGCTGACCATAAAAAGGCACCACATTGCATTTCAACCTAATATAGACTTTAATAAAGAAGTTTTCTTACAAAAAGTCAAAAGTCGGTAGTAGGTTTGTATGGGAGCTACCCCAAAATAGTGGGCGTGGCAGGTCAATCTTGATACTCTATTAAACTACAATAAAAATAAGTATATGTGCAAAATTTCAACTGGATATCTTAAAAATTGGTCCCCAAAAAAATGCGCAACAACATACAGACGGACAGACAGACAGACGGACGATTCGTGTCGTCGAGCTGATCAAGAATATATATACTTTATGGGGTCTACGATGGCTCCTTTAATGCGTTACAAACTTTCAGACAAACTGATAATACCATTTCACACTATGTGTGAATGGTATAATGATACTATTGTTAAACATTTTCCAATGGAAGTAATTTTTCTACATCACCTTTGTAATAAGAATAAGACCTATTCTCTTTGTGAATTGTATATCCGTGCGAAATTGTATTAAAAGTCTAACGAATATCTACTAAGAAATTCTTTTCAAATAGGAAACAATAATGTTCTCCAAATTCCATTAGTTAAGACCAATAACAGGTTTTTTCTTTATTTGGTAAAACCGAATCAAACAGAAAAACGGCATGGTTGAGTTACATTCCTCTGATGCTCATAGAAAAATGAAATGGAATATACTATCTATAAAAATTCATTTTTTGAATTGTTATTTAGCATTCATGCCAGATTCATCCTAGTTGAATGATTTCACCAAGGAATTTCGATAATAGCGCATCGAAGAAAAGAGCAAAGTCAGAGTGTTAGCTAATTACTGTTTGTAATTTAAGATAGACACTGAGAGAGCATCAATCATTTTTAACCGTTACAAGCGTGCATATGTTTAGCCAATCACCGTTTTCGTTTGCCAGATCAAAAATAAAAAGTGAACAAAAACTCAATTCCATTGGAAACAGTTTAATAACATTGTCAATATTGGTTTGTTCGAAATTAAAGGAATATTTAATGTTCTTTCTAAATTAAATGCCGAAAGAGTCAACCAATATGCCGACATTCTCAGCAACTTCTCTAACAGTGATTCGACGATTCTCCATAACAATTTTTTTCGCTGCTTCAATGTGCTCAACGATTGTTGACGTGCTGGGGCGTTCAGGTCGGGCAATGTCATTAACATCCTCTCGGCTTTCTGTGAAGAGTTTGTACCACTTATAAACAAAGTAGACTCGCCAAATACCACAGTAAATATTTTAAAGAGTGTTGGAGTACTTCATTTTCTTTTTCACATAATATTTAATACAGAATCTTTCATCGCGGAAGCGGAACAAAACACGGCGAACATTTATATCTGTCACAAACAAACTTAAAATGCAAAATGGCTGATCATAAAAAATCGAATGTATGTATAAAAATCGAATAATGTCCACGAAATATGAAACGATAGTGTGATTATACCTATCCTCTTCGCAGGGACTGCTAGAACCATGCTTTCATAAAATTAATCTACATTCTAAAAGCGCTGGCTAATCTGTAGTCAGTTGAAGAGTACAAACTCTTTTATATGAAATTGAATATGTCACTTCTCAGAAATATTGGTTAGTGAGCCGACTGTTAAAAATACTACTGTTAACGCCAGATATGTTAACAAAATTAAATACAATAAACTAGTTAATTGTAATTACATCTGTAAATGTATCGATTTGTAAAATCGGTCAAATAGTTAACTGTTCCTCAACTTTGCCAACCTTTCGTAATATTTTGTAATAATAATATACCATACTTCTACTTTTCGTTCTTGTTGCTGTAACCACCACCCTGAGCACACGTACTGTTCCAATAAATATTGTACATACATATACATACATATTTGGTAAGCGAAAAATATCTGCGTTTTATTGAGCCAACTCGTGCTCTTTTCACTATTCGCAGATTGTAGCTCAACAGCATTAAGCAGTGCTCTGCTTTTATAAACAAGCACTTTACAGGTATTCTGCACCGCTGTCTCTACTTATGCTACTTGGAAATATGCAAGTACTCTGTCTGGCTGCGCATAACTCCCAGTAGTTCGGCAGCACCCAATTCTTACGAGGGCTGCTATTTATATTTCGGGAACTGGCAACACTAATGTCAAAAGCTAAAATCTGGCAACACCATAATAAAGTTTTTTGGCATAAACGTACGCACACAGTTTTGATGTACAATTGCTATTTGTTTTGTTTACAGTGCGTTAAGAAAATCAATTTGGCCAAAAAATGGAAATTTCAAGAGAAGGTTTTCGTTGCATTATTTTTCACAACTTTCGACGTGGATGATCTCAACAAGAATGTGTCAATGAGCTCAGTTCTTTGTATGGCGATAAAGCACCATCAAAAACCACAGTATATCGCCGGTATAGTGAATTCAATCGTGGTCGTAGTTCGGTCGAATTCCGTGAAGGTCGTCCAAAATCGGTTGTTGTGCCAAAAAACATCGATGCAGTGCGTGAACTGATAATGCAAGATCGTCATGTGACATATCGTGAGATAGAGGCATCCTTGCACATTAGTTCCACTTCAATACATTCGATTTTGCATGAAAACTTAGCTATAAAAAAAATTTGCTCTCGTTGGATAGCCCATAATTTATCAATCGCTCAAAAAGAGGCTCGCGTCGATTGGTGTAATGAAATGATTAAAAAGTTCGACCGTGGTGCTGCAAAAGACGTGTATATAATTGTGACAGGTGACGAATCATGGATATATGTGTATGAGCCGGAAACAAAACAGCAATCGACCGTGTGAGTGGGTATTCCAAGACGAGCCAAATCCAACAAAAGTTGTTCGTGGAAGAAGCACAGCGAAGCAAATAATCGCCTGTTTCTTCGGCCGAATGGGTCATGTGGCTACTGTTCCGCTTGAGCAACGTAGGACGGACGGACAATTCTGAGTAGTACACGACCATTTGTTTGCCGGAAGTCTTCGGTGAAGACGAATCATTCTCCATCATGACAATGCGAGCTCTCACACATCTCGTCAAACAAGTGCATTTTTGAGCAGTCAAAACATCGAATTAATGACTCATTCTCCGTACAGTCCTGATTCGGCACCCAATGACTTTTTCTTCTTCCCGAGTATCAAAGGTAAACTGCGTGGTCAACGATTTACGAGCGCCGAACAAGCAGTTGAAGCGTTCAAAAACCATGTTTTGGAGGTGTCTCAAGAGGAATGGAAAAACTGATATGACAAATGGTTTGAACGAATGCAAAAGTGTATTGATCATCACGTGGAATATTTTGAAAAACAATAAAGCCATTTTTATTTAAAAATGTTTGTTATTATTAGCTATTCCCGCAATATAAATAGTACCCCTCGTATATTGGAAAACACGGCTCTAACGCCACTCTTGCAATTAGCCTCAGTCTATTGCATCTGCAGTCAATACACTTACGTATCAATACACTGCGTCTATTTCTGTTTAAATCTACGCTGCCGGTTACTGTGCTTCGGGCAGTATTTAAACAAAAGCAACATCTTGCAGGTTGTGCCAATTCCGCTGAACACCTGATCTACAATGCAAGCTTTCCTGCTGCACGTAGAATTAAACAACTACTATCTCAAGAAACGTATTCCGCTCTATGCTCCAACTAGGCGCAACACTCATTTAAGTCATATGTACTTTTATAGCCATAGATTTTAAGCATTATAGAATAAAAAAAAAAGAAAAAAAAATGTGAGAATCACGGTATTCACGGCCTTCAAATCAAAACACTTCTTTTCGTACCAAATGTTTTTTTTTTTTTTTGGAGCACTTTCGAGAGCGTCTTAGTCTTAGTCTTAGCCAAGCATAGTTTGCGTATTTAAGTGCAACATTTTTGTTCGATTTTAAGAAGTAAACCCAAAAAATAAAAAAAAATAAAATAAAAAAATTAAATCGTTTTGAATACATGTGATGTGGCATATTTCAATTGGGTTAAGCATGCTACTGGGCGCAGCAAAGCATATTAAAAAAATGAGGCTGCGAAATTAAAACATAATAAACGAAATGAATAGTAATTTTGTTAAATAGTGTAAAATATGCAATATGTAAGCTCAATGCATATATTCATAAATACATAAGTATTAGTTTTGCGTTTTTATGTATTGTAGTATATAAAAATATTGTATAATCTATCTAGTACAATAATGCTGTGGCATGATAGAAATCAAAAATTAAATTACTTCACATGTATTTCATAATTTTGTGAAAATAAGTATTTATGCACAACGATTTACAATTATAACAAAAAAAATATATGTATATCAGTATAAAGTTAACAAATTTACGCACAACATTTACGGCCAAAACTTCTTGTAGCTCGAAAATATTTATTGATAATTTCAAACACAAGTCTAAGTGTTGGTTAACATAATGAAGAAAGATGGCTAGTTTCGGTGGTACCAAAGCTTATGCTTATACACTCTTCACACATGCAACGAAAGCAGTTCCATCTAAATTATTGATTTATCCATTTATTGATTGTACAATATATAAGAATAAAAGTAGATACAATATCTCAAAACTCCGATATCTCAAAAAATATTCATTTATGTTGTAACAGACATAAAGTTAGATACATGGACAGACGGACATGGCTAGTTCGACTTGTGGCGTCGAGCTTTTCAAGAATAAATAGATGCCTTCTACTATTATTCCTTTAAGGCAAAACAAAAAATCAATATTACAATTCACACAATGTGTGAAAAGTAGTATATATGAAATTATTTTTTATATAAATATACATATACATATCGTATGTAATACGATATAGAATTTTACATGGAACACATACAGACATACGCAGATACATTCAGACAAAAATATATTCTATATAGTACACTGAACATATTTTTTTTTTTTTAAATACTTCAAAAGTATACAATAATTTTGTTTAGGACAGAAAACCAAGCAAAGTTTTTTTTTTCATTATTTTTAGAAAGTTTTTTTTCTTTTAAGTGTTTGTGTAGAAAATTTAGTTAAGACAATTATGAAAAAATAAGAAATAATAAAAAATATAAAACAAGAAAAAAATATTAGCTTTGAAGGAACCGACGTTTTTGAATGCCATTCACACGAAACTTCATATCCAATAGCATTTTTCTTTTATGAATACTGCAAATATAGTAGTGTGTGGTCCGTTTGTTAGGGAGTTAGTACTAAAAAACTGGGTTAATGTGAAGCGTCTGTTCATAAGAAACAACCATATCAAGGAGAGGGATATTTAAAATAAAATAAAGTTTTTCATTCAATAACCTAAAATATCCTTTTTCTCCGTTGTACTCGTATGGTGTTTCCGCTTAAAAGTTAATGGGGTCTGCCCATTAAAACCATATGATAATCCAAGTTTAAATTCAGCATAATAAGAAACTATTTCAAACCTAACTCAAAAGTGGTCGGTAGTTTTGCATAGGTCATTCCCTTTAAAACTGAACAGGATACGCACATGAAAATATTCTCTCCTTAAGAAACTACTATATTAAATATCAAGTTTAAATTTAACTTAATAAAAAAGGGTTTTTATATAAAAATGTGGGCGATGGGCTCGTATGGGAACAAGCCCTAAAAGTGGGCTTGCCAAATTTATATGATTATACGTGCTTAGAATAAAAATAAGCCTCTATTTCGGAATTCAGATATATCAAATATTGCTAAAAGTTATGCTATCCTCAAGAAAGGAGACCCCGCTGTCTGCGCGAACTACCGGGGAATAAGTCTCCTTTCAATAGGATACAAAATTCTATCCCGCGTACTGTGTAAACGGCTGGAACCATACACGAATGCACTGATAGGCCAGTATCAGTGTGGCTTGAGACCAAGGAGCTCGACCAGTGACCAAATGTTCACTTTACGCCAAATCTTCCAAGACCCACAAGTACAATAAAGGCACACACCACCTATTTGTCGATTATAAGGCCGCTTTCGACACGTCGATAAGTACGAAGTTCTTCAACGCCCTATCTGAACTTGGTATCCCAGCAGAGATCGTTCGTCTCATGAGCCTAGCGGTGAACGAGGACAAGACGAAGTACTTGGTGTCCACTCGCAGACCATCAGCGCGTCTTGGACGGTCTGTGCATATGGAGAATTTCAACTTCAATGTTGTAGAAAACTTCGTCTATCTGGGAACAAAAATTACCAGCGACAACAACGTTAGACGAGAGATCAGACGAAGAATCATTGCTGCTACTTTGGGCTCAGCAAGCAAATCAGAAGTAGAGACCTCCCTCGAACTACGAAGATAAAAATCTATAAGACACTGATAACTCCGGTCCTGCTATATGGCGCAGAAGCATGGACACTGACATCAACGGATACAGTGTCTTTAGTCGTGTTCGAGAGAAAGATTCTTCGTAAGATTTTTGGTCCCCTTAGAGTTGGCGTCGAGTTTAGGACCCGCATGTTCCACTAGCTGTATGAGCTGTATGATGAGGTTGACATATCATAACCATAACCACAACTAGTGGGTGACGTAGTGTCTGGGCCGGAGCCGCATGACAAGCAAGTGGTCACTGCGAATCAGGCTCGATCAGCCAGTAACGCTACCTAAGACTCAGTATCAGATCTATAACGTTTGAGAGCCATCGTAACGGAAACGGGCGCTGCGACATAAGGTGTTGTCTTTTGTACCCTAGCCCCATGAAGTTGACATATTCCAGCGCATTAAATTCCAGCGGCTGCACTGGGCGGATGAACACCGAAGCTCCAGCACTAAAGGTTTACGACGGAAACCTGAACTTGATTGGTGGACGGCGTCAGAGAGGACGTCCGAGCTTAAGATCAGGCAAGATCAGGTCTATGATGACCTGAAGAAGCTCCGGATTACCAGCTACTGGCGCCGGCGCGCACTAAACTACAACGAATGGTGCGCTTTCCAATGTGCGAAAAAGAACATGCAGACAGACGGACGGACATGTTCACATCGACTCATTTCGTTGAGCTGACCAAGAATATATGTATATATTTATGGCGCTTTCGAATTCTCCTTCAATGTTATGCCAAACAAACTAGTAATACATTTATCACACTATCTAATTATGCGTGAAGGGGGAAAAAATTCCTCTTTGAATACAATTGAACCAAGCCGAAATACTCTTCTCACATATTTCAAACTTTCTTGTGACAAATTCTACTTATTCGACCGTCCTGTACAAAAAACAAGAGTCGTAAAAATTATTACGGTAGTGTAAAATTTTGACACGAAGGTCTAACTAACTCTTTGTTCAATCAATTTTCTTGTAAAAACATTAAAATTTTTGATTTTTTAGTTTCAAATTGCGGAAATTCGAAATGAACTTTAGGCCTATGGTTTCTGGAATAATGTTGTATCGAATTATCAGTAAATTACATTTTACCGCAACAATTTTTGTTTTATTGACCCCAATGCACGTACATCTATACTTCTGTATGTGTAACGAATATTCATACTCTTCGTACCGAAGTGTATAACGCATTAATGGAAGCAACGGTGAATCCCATAAAGTAAATATGTATTTTCTAAATCAGTGCAACGAGACAAATCCTGAACAAGCCATATCTGTCAATCTGTCTGTCTGTATTTTGTTCCCTGTCTGTAGGAATCGAAACTAGTTCCACAATTTTTAAGATATTGATTTAAGTTCGCGTATGGAAACAACTCACGTTGCTAGACTAAAAATTTAGTATTACATCTAGTATGCCACGCCCACCCACTTATAGGGGTAGCCTCGTTACAAACCTACCGGCCACTGTTTGGATTTTGTATGTTGTAATATTAATTTGAAATACGATTTGGTGACCTCTAACGAAGGAAACCTTCTTTCTTGCTTTTTTATAAAGACTCCTTACTAAATTTTCCTTACAACACATATACATATACATACTTAATCTTCGGATGGACATACATAACACTCGTAGCTAAAAAATAGAAACTCTCCTTACATTTTTGTTGTTTCGTTTTTTTTTTTTGAGTAATTTGGCCATTCACACTGAAAGCTGGTTTAAGTAAAATCATACATCGAAAACACAAATATAACGTTATCTAGATGAATAACCCAAATGAAAAAAACAGTATATTTTTCGTGTTCCAAATTACTGCAAAAAAAAAAAAAAAACTGTAGCAGAAAGATTCTATCGTTTTAAACCGGAAATTTGTAAACTAGTATAATTTATAGGTAATACTATTTTCAGTATAAGTTCTTCCTGACTAGGCTATTATGCTATTCACGTGGCTTCTAGAGAGTGTGACGAACATATGTACATACATACGTATATGTACAATAAGAATACAAAAAGATTAAAATAAAATTTTGCAAAATAAGGAAAAACAAAAAAACAAATAAAAAAAAACAGAATTTCTGAATTAAATAATAGGTATATACGATATAACGGTGTTACAGAATACACACTTAGAAAAGAGACGGTTAGTTAGAAAAAGAAAGAGCGAGTGAGAGATAGAGACGGAGAGAGACAGATACGTGTGCAGCACGCGCGCTACCGTCACACGCAAAACACTGTGTCACACCCTATATATAGGGATGTGCCTATATAAAGAGTGTGTCGCAGTAGCGTGAAGCGGTGCGAGCAGCCTGCATTAAAATTAATAGGTAATATTTTAAATTGAATTTTTCATTGCTTCGTTGATTGATATGTATATCGGTATATCGGTATATCGGTATTCGGTATCGGTTTGTTTAATCGATTTGTTGATTAATTGATTGATTGTTTGATTGATTGATTGATTGATTCATTCATTCATTTTTTTAATTGTTTGACTTGCTTGGTACTCTACCTGTAGCAAACGGCCAGTGTCGCGAAACTAATGAAGACACACTTGACGATAACGGTTAAAATGATGACCATGGTTAATGTGCTGATCCTATTTTGGTCAGAGGTGCCTGCAATGGGTTTTGTTTTCGCATTAGCAATTTAACAAATTTGACCAATTGAGACACACACACATATAATTTTTTGTTTTTTTTTTGTTTTTTCGTTTTACAAATCAAATAATGTAAGTAAGTAGGTAAGTAAGTAAGTAAATGAGTGTGAGTGAGATAGGTTGACTGTTTGTCAATGAATTGAAAAGAGACCATTTAGTGTTGGAAATTGCACCAACAAAAACCAAAAAACAAAACAAACAAAAAATGTTCTTACATTGTTTTAGAGCAAATGTTTAACAAAGAGTTTCAAAGAGTTAGATAGAATTTTATTTTGTGTGAATTTGTTTTTTATTAGTTTTATACATATTAAGTAGTAGTAGTTGTTTAGATTGTTCATGTCATATTTGTTACTGTTTTTGTTTTTGATGTTGGATGTTGATGGTTGGTGTAGTTGTTATTATTGTACTACTAGTAAATACTGTATGAGAAGTTGAAGTTTCAACGCATATATTAACTGATCATATCTGATCTAGAATTTTGAACAGATCAGATTTGGCACTGGCAAACGTCGTACGATTACCATTGTCATACGAGATACGTTCTGTTTCAGTTCGATTCGGTACAATTAGATTCGACTTATTGCTCCACTTTGCGCTTTGGTTAGTTAGTTGCATATACATATATATTAGGTTTGAATTATTGTCTTTGAAATTGCAGTACTATCATTTAGGCATTGAATATATTGTACTTATATAAATGTATGTATATCCTTTTGATATGTTTATCTTACCATATGGCGTCTCTTTCTTCTCCATTTTGATTGTATTCTCCGGCGTGGGTATTGCTTCCGTTGGCAGTGGTGTGGTCAGCAGTACAACGGTACTACAGTCAGGGCCTCCCCAACCCATGTCGCAGAAGCAGCGATTTGTATTAGTGCAAACCTGTATGAGTGAAAGAAATACAAAATAGAAAGAGAGAGAAACAGAGAGAGAGAGAGAGAGAGAGAGAGCGAGCGAGCGAATATGAGAGACAGAGAAATCCACATAGAAGCAGTTGCACCACATTTTGTAAAATTTAACAGATTCATATATGTATTTAGTAGTTCTGTGCATTGATTAGCATGCATGTATTGATACGTACGCCACGTTCCGAGCACTCCTGACCCTGTTTGTTCAATGCACACTTTGTTTGATCGATGTGTGGAAATAAACTGACACACGTCTGATTCAAACATATAAGATTATCGCCGCACGGCGTGCCATCCTTGACAAGCCCATGCTCTGGGTACTCATTGGAACCAACTTGACCGCTTGTGGCTCTGTTTCCAAAAAAAAAAAAAAAAAAAAAACACGACATATTAAATATGTATTCAAAGACAGCAGTAAAATTCAACTACTCACTTGCACTCATACTCCTGGCCTTTGATTGAAATGATCGTACTAGAGTAGAGCTGATCGATACCGTCGTTGATTGGCTGCCGCTCGCCCTCCTTACATTGCAATGTGCCGCACTGTACATTTCTGAAAATAAAAACAAAAGGAATTTTTCATAGAATAGATGTAAATGTGCGTACACAACATCAAATTGGACTTACTCTGGTTCGCACTTGATATACTGGTCGGTCGTATCACGTCCGCAATGCCCATTGATCGAACCCTTTGAATTGAACTGTTCATAGCATTGTCGATCAGCTGCGGAGCCACCATAACCCCAAATTCCCTCACATTGCAGATTCAGCGTTGGACAGTCGCCTTGAAAGCAATAGCCTGCAATGAAAAAAAAAATAATAATAATAATTCGTGACATAATGACATTTGTTTCAGCGTTTTACCATGCAAATATTTTTATCTGTACATAAAATGACAAGGTTATGACAAGTAGGAGAGTTTGTATCTAACATGCTACCATAAATGAGTCGATGTAGTCGATGTAGTCATATAGTTTCAAAGCACATACCTCAGAGACTTTAAGAGCTAGATACATCGAATTTCAGACGCTACAGTAGGTGTGGGTTAGAATTGTTGATATTTCGGAAAATATGAAATGTCATTCTTTCAAAGTTTCGATATACCTATAGCGATTATCATGACTGCTACCTTGATACTACTGCGATTATTGCTTAAAATGCCAAAAAAAAAGGAAAGGTCTTCATCAAAATTTTACTAAATTCATTGTGACATATCACCAATATTATTCAGTTGCTACTTCTACTGGCGAGTTTAGGTGGTGGCAACGCTATATTATTTTTGATATATCGAAAATACGCTGTGAATGACAGTTGCAGTAGTAAGAAGCAGCAGCGCCTGAATCACAGATATTCACAATGTCGAGTAGCAACTGCTACCAGTGATTTTTCAGTCGCTGTAAAAAACTCACAGCTACACTTCGTTGAATATAGCTCAACACTACCCGTTGGTATTATAGATTTGTCAATACAACATATTTTTCAGCCAAAATAAAGTTTGATCATCCTATTTATTTAGCTATGTCCATTTCAATGGATTTTTTAGGTTTCTGGTAATCTGTGTGCACATCACACACACACATCTTCATACAAACATACAATATATTAAAGAAGTACGATGGGTTGGCTTGTATAGGACTAATCTTTTTGTGGTTTCAAAAGTGAATGTATATAAAACACGTTTAAAATCAAATTATTGATTTTTTTTTTTTTTTTTTTTTATAATTATGCTCCAGAGAATTGCATGAAAAATATTTCGACCATTTTGGGTGGAATTCTTTAAAATAGCACCTCAGCGAAAATTTTTACTATAAAAAGTAATTACTGTCCAGAAATTAGCTCTCTAGCATTAGCGATTTCGGCTGTTCGAATCATTGAAATATTCTAAAAACAAGTCAATTGCAGTGTAACCTAATCTCAAATGGGTCATGTGGGACTTTGCCTAAATTTGGTTTCTCGTTCTCAAATTGCTCATGGAGAGAAAAAAAAATGTTCATTGCCTCCTCTCCTCTTTGTTTTCTTCTTCTTTATACTGATGAAACAATATTTGAATCGGACGTTAAATTTAGTAATCAAGTCAAGTATTGACTATTATAAAAAAGTTTGTCTTACTTCTGTAACCAGAAGTAGGTAATGGATTTGTTTGAAGCCTACCATTTAAATTGGGCTGGACACGCCCATTAACATATAAGTGAAGGGAGTTTCTATAATTAACCGCCTTTTAAAATTTAAGTAGATATTTACTTCAATAAATAATACTTAAAATTGGAGGTATTTCGAAGTTGTGCCCTCAACTGCAACGTTCTTGTTTTTTATACTCTTCACACGTAGTGTAAATTGTACTATATTTTTGTCACGGGTTTGTAATGCATTAAAAGAAGCATCGGAGTACGCATAAATTATACATATTCTTAATCAGTTTTTAAGACATCGATTTGAAATCTGGTATCGAGATTTCCTGTGTTCCTATGCTGATCAATTTTTATGCTATGCAGTTGAAATTTTGCACGCACACTTCTTTTTATTGCAGTTTAATAGAGTGTCAAGATTGACCGCCACGCCCACTTTTTGGGGCAGCCCCCATACAAACTCACCGCCCACTTTTGACTTTTTGTATGAAAAACATTTTTATTGTAGTCAATATCAACTTAATAATTGATATGGTAACTTTTAGTAGACGGATGCTTGACATATAAATTAATAGGAGGGACCCGCCCACTATTTGGGGTAGCTCCCATACAAACCTACGGCCCACTTTTGACTTTTTATAAGAAAACTTCTTTATTAAATTCAATATTAGGTTGACATGCGATGTGGTGCATTTTTATGATCAGCCGCTTACATACATAGACTAACGGGCGTGGACCACACTTTTTTTGGGCCCCCATACAAACATACTGCCCAATTTTGACTTTTTGTATTAAAAACCTTTAAAAACTATTGAAGTCAATATAAGGTTGAAATGCAATGTGGTGCCTTTTGATGGTCAGTCGCTTAACATAAATAGCCTAATGGGCGTGGTCCGCCTACTTTTTGGGTTAGCCCCCATACAAACCCATTGTGCAATTTTGTATTTTTTATGAAAAATTCTTTTTTCATTGAAATCAATATTACCTTGAAATTTGATTTGATGCATTTTAGTGGACAGCCATATACAAATGGGCGTGTCCCGTCCACTTAGTCCCCCTAGTCCCATATAAACTCACAGCTCACTTTTATGCATTTGTATGAAAAACGTCAATACCAAATATAAATTCGATATGGTGGCATCTTATACATCTACTACATCGCTTCATACACATCTACAAGTGGGCGTATACCGCCCAATTTTTAGGGTAGCCACTATTTAAACCCCCACTTTTATGTTTTTCAATACTATTTAAAATTTCGTGTGAATGGTGTTAGAGCTTCGGTTCAACCGAAGTTAACGTTTTTTCTTGTTAATATAGACTTCGTTTTTACTGGCCCCATAATATGGTGGTGCTAAGCATACTATGAAGCATACAAACTGACTTTCTAATTTCTAACAGTTTGGGCTGCATATTTACTAGAGATGTTTCCTACAGCATCCTCCATCAAATATACTTCTACGATTTAAGCTTACAACGAACCCTTAAATATATCATATAGCCCCTGGAATATACTTTAATTTATTCAAGCTAGAGTCTTCAAATTAGGTCTGGATGTTACTAAGACTATACTCATTAGAGCATCTAATATTGGTTCATCTCATTGCTTTATGCCTATGTGTGTTATACATATGGAGTGCTACATAGAGTATTAAAGTTTTGGAGATTTTATAAAGTATACATATTCCTGATCAACGTAAACACGCTTAAATTTATTTTACTGCATTACAAGTGTTTTAATTTAAGAAAACTAAAACAAATTTTCTTTTTAGATCGTACAGAGTTTGTACAGCATCAAATGGAACATAGTTTTTAACTAAAGCTAAATTCTTTGAAGTCAAACTAATATACTTAATTTGAAAAGAGTAAACTTTGGTAGCAAACTGTTATTTATTCCAGCAGTAATCGGTACAAAGTACAATAAATGCTTTTTCAAAGTAGGTACATCGATCACGAATTTTCATTGATTGTTAGTTTAGAAATCTTCGCAGTTTTGTTTAAGTACAGTCTATACCGTGAGTTTGCTCTCTAGATAGAGAGCTTTTCTCTCAGACAGACATACGGACGAACGGATGAATTGACTGAAGGACACGGCTAGATCGACTCACTCTGTTGTGATGATCAGGAATGTATGTATACTTTATGGGGTCTCCGTTGCTTCCTTCGCTTTGTTACGCACATTTCGACTGTTCAACAAACGCAATATGTTTTTTTTTTTTTTTGTACAGTATAAAAAATGGAAACTTGATATTTTTTTTGTGTCTAATGCTGACGTCAGAGTGCGCGCTAGAAGCGTTACGGTAATACGGCGATACATCGCGCTGCAAACCACTGTTTTTAAGTGTGCGAAAGCGAGTGCAAGCGAGAAGAAAGCGACAACGAAGCGAGAAAGCAGTTGCGAAACTATTTTGTCGCTTGGCTTTAGCTTTCTTGCTGCCATTTCTTATTTGCATGATTTTGTTGTTGATTGTGTGGAATATTTCTGTGAATATTTATTTGTTTACTTTTTAACTTTCACTCTGACATCTTCTAGAATTGCTTCTAGCACAAAATATTATCGCATCACGCATCGTAGCACTTCTAGTGCACACTTTGACGTTTGCCTATGGGATGCTGAATTGTGCATCTATTCGTAAGTTTTACAGGTAGTCAGTAATATGGGACGGTAAAAAATGTGAAAAACTATGGTTTTGTCATGATCAATGTTATAAGTACATTTCGATTGAAGCTAAGTAACGCTAACATTGAAATGCAGTTTCGGAGCAATTTTTTACAACAATGTATTTAGAGTTGGCTTATTCATTTTTGAATCTGATATTGTTATCAGTACTTATAAAAAGCATTTTGAGTTGACAGTGTTTAAAAACAAGATCTCACTTTGTCTTCTTACAATATTGCCCTAAGAAGAGTTATGCTTTTAGAGTGTATATGTGTACGGGTATATATGCTTGTATAATCTTTGACTAAACGGCTCTGTAGACTAAACGGCTTTATGGATTTTGTCATGTGACGTGTCGTTAGATTTAGCGGCTGTGTCTATATAGTCCATAATATTTCGATTTATGTTATAGATATTATACATTTTTTTTTTTGGCATTTCTACTGACATATTAAACTGGTTTGGTGCAAGAGTAGCCTTTTATATTTCAATAATGGGCAGCACTAGTGTTGCCACAGAAAATTTGTCAAGTCAACCGTGAAGTTTGACAAATGTTTACAGCAACTTGAAAAATATAACTTGGTCAATAAATGGATTTGTCTAGTAAGGATTTTCGCACAATAATTTTCAGAACTTTCGTTGAGAAATAACTCAACAACAGTATATCGATGAACGTAAATGTGTAAACGGTGACGAAACACCATACCAAGGAATAATATATCGGTGGTATAGAGATTTCTAACATGGCTGTAGTTTACTCAAGGAAAAATGTCGTGGAGATTGTCAAAAATCGGTTCTAGTGACAAACAAACAATGATAATAGGTCATGTCATCGATTTATTTAGACATGCTTAGATTTTGGTGCGATCAGAAAATATTGTATGAAGATTTGTTCTGTTTGAAATTTATTGCTATGACAGTTATCAGTATTATTGTTCTCTATTATTGAAATACGAAAGGCAACCCTCGTACAATTTGTTGATGGCAATTACATACTTATGTATTGTTCATTTGATTGTCGTTTTATACCTGCGACGTTCAACTTGGTGTGGCCGCAAGGCGAGCCATTCTTTTTGTAAACATCCGGTGGACAATGACCGACCTCGCCATCGCAGTATTCGGGCAGATCACACTCGTTGTGTGAGTCGCGGCAAATAAAGTCTTTGGGACGCAGCTGCAGAAGATTTAAAGAGAGAGAGAGAGAGAGAGATTATAGACGCATCTTAAAAATGTAACCAGGCATTTAGAATGCTTTGATCAACTACATACCCTACACTGATCACAGCAAGCGCCGCTCGCGCACTGCGCCTCCGACTTCAGCTTGCAAGTAATACCGTCGCAGCATGGATCCAACGCGCACTCTTCGAAAGTGCCACAGTCGCATTCCTCATCCTCCTCGACGATTTTGTTGCCGCAATTGCGACGCATCTCGATCTGTGAACAAAAAACGATAATTATAACCGATATATGGTCATATGGCCATTAAAAAGTACCTCATTCGGCTTATTCAGCAGACACAAACCGTGTCCGGTGCGCAGTGCATCAATATAGTCTTTTTTACTGCATTCGGAGAATTTGTAGGGCTGTACATTTTCTTGACCAACAATAGATTGCGCCATGATACAGCCATGCCAGTCACGACAGAAGCATTCTTCACCTGTTAAAAATCAAAAAATCATCCATTAGTTCCAAATCAAAATCATTGAGTCATAATGACTACTTACGTCCATCATCGTGACCCATGCCGATATTGTGTCCAATCATGTGCGCCATAGTTCCGGCGAGCAGATGTGGCTCGTAGACATTCACATCGACGCTGATGCCGACTGCACGTGGCGTGCAAACAGTTTCCGCTACTGCCATGCCTGCCTCACCGCCAGCGAAAGTCTCACCACTGCAAGATATATATGGAGAAGAGGTGTAGTAAATTATATCAAATATTTAATGCAATTCAGAGGCTTACGTTAGCAATTGCGTGGTATCGCGCTCAATCTGAAACAGATTACGCTGGGTATAGTCATTAAAATTGGATATTGCTTTGCTAATGTCCTTGCTACCATCGATAACTGCCTGATTTTTGCCCCATGTCTCGATGTAGACAACTGATACGCGTGTGTTTAGCGTACGAAAGTACTACAAATAGATACATTTTGATACATGTTATCTACCTTCCATTCCATTTCGTTCCATTTTCCGTGCAACTCTATTTACTCACCAAATCGGCAATATTCGCAACCTGTATAGCGTCGTGAATGACCTCGGCACGGGTGCTGCCATTTCGCTTCTCGAACATCGCTTTATCCACGATGATTGCTGTTTCGATGTACTTTGTGAACTCACGCACATCGCGCTTGTAGCGACCAGCACCATTCGGATGCACCTCACCTATCTCATTGTCCGGCACAACGCCGGCGGACAGATGCTTTGTGCGGCGTGACGATCGCCACGAATCCAAATTACCCGAATTGGCACAGCCTTTGTTCGCTTTGGTACGCGCCTCGAAAATAACGTGCGGATGTTTCTGCAGAGAAGAAGAGAAAAATTTCAATTAGCTAAAAAAATTTCATATATATTTGCAAAAGGATTATGCTTTAACCCTTTACCAACCGCTTCTGAAGCGCTAGGAAATTCGCGAATCCGATACCGGATTCGTGTTCAGCGAGCCCAAATTACTAAAGAAAATTGTTGCGAGAAAAAATTATTTGGAAAATTTATGTGAAAAATCGCAAATCGAATGGGACTTAGGTATATGTACTATACCCCAATGGTCGTCAACGGTGAAAATAATTGTGACTATTAGACTATAGACGAGCATTGGGACATGGTCAGACTGGGTGGTCGCGTAGGTGGTCGAAGTGCGTTTTTTTTTTGTTTTGTGAAATAGCCATTAAATCAATAAATTGGGATGGAATATACGTGTGTGTATAAAAATTAATTTTACACTGTAATTTGCGATTCTTTGCAGGAAATCTCGGTTAATTCAACGAAATATAGGTTACATAAAAACACTAAGAAATATCGACACTAGAAATGCGCTTCGAAGAAAAGAGCAAAGTCACAGTGTTAGTTAATTATGTACAGCTAGGCATTTAAGAGAGCAACTGATGATTCGGTTTACAAACGTAAGAGATCGTCAATCATTTTTAATCGTTACAATCGAAGTCTTATTTAGCCAATTTCCGTACATTAATTGATGCACAGCAGTAGCAAAACTATGGTCAGTACGGATTTCCTTAAACAAAGTGCAAATTCTTGGTTCAGGAATGGGGTTTTCTGCAATTCTTAAATTAATTAGAATGGTTTTAAGCAAAAACTAGAATTGATTTGAAGAATTTCCATTTTTATATGTTTTTTTGCTGTTGTTGTTGTTGTTGTTGTTCTATTTTTAGAAAATTCTAATTAACTTTGTTGTAAATATGTATTTAAACACATATCTACCACAACTCCATGCATCATGCAGCATGAATTCGCACAAACTGATTATACCGTTGTCCTTTTGGGTACAAATAAAACAGTTGTGAGATAACGGTATTTTTCTATTTTTCGATTTGTGATTTTACTTAAACCAACGTCCAGAGTGAACGGCAAGCCGTACCGAGATGAATGATACACAGTTAATTAAAGAGAGTTAATTGAATGTGAATTTACAAGTTACATTTCGCAGGCCTGTGTAAGTAAAGAAAACTATGCTTGAGTTTGTTTTGAACCCACTACCTCTGGGCTGTTAGCCAGAACGCTAGACAGATGAGCAAATCAGACCTCAAACCTTTACTACTATGTACTATATCGTAAAATATAATTTTGAGTACGTAAGCTATTGAAAATGACACATTACATCGAACTTAATTGGATTCACCTTTTGTATTTCACAAACAATTATTATTTTAAGAATAATTGATTAAATTAAAACATTTTAAACAACACAATAAAAAAAACACACATTTTTAATGCGTGGCCGCATTGATTTACTCATTTACATTAGTGTGAAAAGTGTAAAAAGGATGAAATCTCATGGGACACCCGGATAGAACAGTACGCTCATTATAATGCCTTTTCAATTAAACATTTTTTCAATTAAACTTTTTCTCTCTTTTTTTATAATTTTTATTATGAATTTAATTATGTTATAAACAGTCTTAAAATTTAATTGAGTAGAGCATAATTTTGCAATCCGGCGTGAGATGGAATTCGATCGAAAAGTTCCGACAATTCAAATTCAATTTCGACTGAAATGTTTCGTGGAGTGATAAATTCGATCAAAAGATACGAGTTCGAACACAATGTTCGAATCAGTTCTTTTCTCTTCAAATCAGTTGTTCATGTTTTGTTTAAAGTTCATCAACGTATAACAATTTGGGCATTGCTAAATTTATTTTGCTTTCTTTCATAAATTGAGGGAATAATTCGTTCCGTCGAGAATGCTTGGCTTTGCTCTTGACATTTTGATGTAATAGTATACGAAAATTTATTAACATTTTGCAAATAACTTCGCAGCTGATTTGTTTCTTGTTCAGTGCAGCAGAGATGCCAACTTTGGGCACACCATATAAAACTTTCGTGTATATGAACTTATTTGTTAAATAACTACACTTTTCGTCATTAGTGCTCATTAAAATACACGTACATAACATATCAATTTAACATAAATATTAACATAAATATTTGGCAAATGCACACAGGTTGGCAGTGCTGGTACAATATCGATTTCAATTTAGTTATGATCTCGATGAGTCGTTTTGCTGACAGTATTAATTTTAAATAAGAAGTGTCTTAATTTATTATTTTTTTAAGTAAAATGCAATGAAAACTTGATTTTATTGATCTTTGGGCAACACTAAAACTTGAAATTTACATATGAATCATATTATGTGCAAAAGTTATTACAATTAACCAATCCAATCGCAATTTCCCAACAGAATTGAGTGCGATCGCACCCCTATCGAAATAGTGCAACTCATAATGCAAAATATGACTATTGAATTGCGCTATGCATCTATCAAATGCGTTATGCACATAACGTGAAATAATATTAGTGCGCTCTTATAGCCACAACACTGCAACTTTGAACTGCATTATGTGAACAAGTCTTCTATACACATCTATGCGACTTAAATAATAAATTGTGTATGATAAGCGTTGATATTCAATAACATGTGCTCTTTATGGTACATGTATGAGGATGAACACATTATACCATATATTAATGCTGCTCTCTGTTTTTCATATTTGACTTGGTATGTAGCTCACTGTATAGTCGTATGCATTAAAAGGCACTGAAAACAGAAAGAGTGAAAGAGAATATGTTCGTATATCACTTGCAAATAACTATTGCTGTTCGCTGTTACGTCTGATACTCCCTATCTTTCCCTTTTCCTAGGGTGACCAGATCTATCAGTACAAATACTGAGACACAGCCTATCTGCCGCCTCTGTGAAATTAATGTTTCAGGAAATTAATATTGTCAAACTAATCAGTCTTTTTGGAGTATTTTTTTTTTTTTAATCTTAAATCGGGACTAATAACTGGATCATGCATATGAATGGAACATCATGCCGCAAATCAAACTAATAATATTAAAATAAATAATTTTTTTGCAAAAAATATACATTTTTGTATAGAGGAAAAATGTTTACTCTGAAATTAGAAAGAGAAGTAGTCAAAAATTTAAGCCCAATACTGAATTTTTGCTACCGAAATTGTAAATTATTAATGCTATGTCAAACAATTTTGTTCCCAAATTACCATGAAATACTAAAATCAAATTTTTTTAAGAAAATGCAAAAGGTCAGACTCTTTGTCAACTGGTTTTTGAGTATATGAAGCATTTTCGGTAGCAAACAATTTTGTTATCTGAGTACACGATGAAAAATAGTTCATGACAAAAATTTTTAATTTTTCTTTGACAGCGTTCTTTTGTAAGAAGTTTTTTCGGTATAAAAAATTTCCATCGATCTCCGTATTGGGCTTTAAACAAATAAGCCCCAAGTTCCTCGCAGTCCCTGATGTATTTTTTAACAAAATTAGCACACTCTTGATTGTTTTTATCCGGAAATGGTTAGGAATTCGTTATCGATTCGGAATTCAAATGATTCGAGAAGCGCTGGCAAATTGTCGGCAAAGGTGAAGAAGCATTTCAAGTAAGGCAAAAGTTGCATATACTGAATTAATGTGTCTTTGCTGTGATATAGATAGCATTACTAATAATCAAAATCGAAAATCAACTTTTGTTAGTGGTAACTATCACTTTAGAGTCGACACTAAACTTATTTCGTATCAATAAACATTTTCGAGCTGCTGCTAAAAGATTGGGCTTTTCATTGTGAATATACAAAAATCGATATGAAATCCAATTTTTTATTTTAAATGAATTGTAATAAATCAAGAAGAAGAACATAAGCAAATCAACGTACAGGCAAAAGAACGGAGAAAGCCAAATTTTGTCATTTAAATCAAATCAAATAAATTTCCGCTTTTAAATTTTAGCAGTAGCTTTAGTATCGGCTACACTCGTTACTAAATTTAGTTTAGATTTTTCGAAAAAGTCAATACTAAATGTTTATTAGTACGAAAATCGAGATGATGTCGACATTTGGAGATAAAGTCGACTTTAAATTGTTTATTAGTAAGACTGAGTGTATATTGGTGACAGCGAGCAAATCGCACAATAGTTTTAATTTCATTATTCAAATGGCGAAAAAGCTTATCTGAATGTTTTTTCTCGGTACTTTCAATGGTTATAGATTCAAACTGGACTTCGGTTTGTTTGTAAAAACGGCCACAGGCACTCAAAAAAACAGTACATGTTTCCATAAACGGAAACGTCTGGTCACACTACTTTCGCTCATTATAACCGTTCTTGTTGATCAATAGTTTCGGTAACGGTTTTCTAATGTAAATTCATCGCTCAAGCCAGCCATAAAGAGTTACGCTTTAAAAGCCACAAAGGGTCACTTGCATACATACGAAAGAAAGCGGCGAAGCGGAGGTGCTTATGAAATAAAGGGTGCCTCGATTAAAATCAGATTTGCTCAATTTATTGCAAGTTATTTAATTATTGTTTCTGCTTCGTTTTGCATTTTTGTGTGCAATTTTTGGCCAATTAGAAATTTTAATTGGTGCCAATTTAAGTTCTTATGTATTTGTGTGTGTGTGTGTGTGTGTTTTTTTTTAATGCTTTTGCCTTGCTTATTCCCCAATTACATTCGGTACGCTTGCTTTTGGTAGTATTCGTTTTTTTTTTTTTTTTTTTGTAGTTATTTTTGTGCTTTAGTTAGTTTTATTGTATTCGATTATTTGATTAAATTTTTCATTGCAACCCCAGGATCCAAGGATAGAACGACCGAGAGAACATGTATAAACTTCAAGTAGCAGCATTCCGAAGCAATGAAATCCATTCAAACCAATTGAGTTCAATACAAAAATGGCGTACAAACCCCAATCGGACGAAAGGATGTTGCGCGTGTGGCAGCGAAATGGAAAATAATATCGATAGATATAAGCTCAGGCATTTCTCGGTGGCAAGGATTTCGCTGTAGCATTAATAACAAATAAAAGAATCACACGAACAACAATGCAATGGAAGGCGCGTACAAGTGCTGCCTTCATTTATCGATATATTGGTACAGCTGCTGTGGATGACGGCTATAGATGATTTGCCGATTGGACGGAAATTACTACAAAATTTACCGAAAACACAATATACACATACAGGTCGGGTCGTGCTCAGCCGGACCAGGCCGGACATCGAACGGAAGTGCCAAAACGAAGAAAATCTGAAAACATGATTAGCACAAATCGCGGCAAGAACTTCTCGCAAGGACAAATAGTATGGAATGGACGTGACTGCTATTTTCAGCATAACAATAACTTTTTAAAAGCGTTCGCTAGAAATGCACACGGTCACCACCTCGCAATGTTAACAATCACTTTAAAAAATATTCATTTCATTCATAAAATTTAGTTTTTTTTTTAAAGGAAATTCAGAGATTTTGAAGCGAATGACGGCTTTTTTTTACAGCAAATTATTATGCTATATGGAGAGCACTATTGGATGGAGTTAATCACAGATAAAATGTTGGTACAGTTAAAATGTTTGCCTCTTTGTTTGGATGCAAATTGTTCTGCATTGAGTAACGCCATTGCTTCTGCCGTATAGGTGGAACAGTAGCTATCCTGAAGATCTGTGCTGATTGGTCTTGTTATTGCGTATTACTGCAAATGCTGTAGTTTCAACTATTTTTGAACCGTCTACAAAAATCAGCTGCCAGTTGGATACTATATAGAAGTTTGCCGGACAGGTTACATCTTTCCGATAGCTTTGAAGTGTTATGATAACCAATGTTTTCATATTGAGCCACGGAGGTTGTCGTTCAGATGATGGTGCTGTTGCTGGGTGCTAATGATAAATTGAGATTGTTTACAAATCTGGTGCATTTGAAAATAGCTGAGGGATATTTGGAAGTTGGTTTTCTCATTGGACAGCTTTTAACCATTTGATGCAACTGCTTGTTTTTTCCGAACATTAATTTGAATATAGTGACTGGAAGCCAGTATCAGCAAGTAGGTTGTTGATTGATGGCCTTTTTTGTATTAGCATAAAGAAGTCAACAAGAGGCGAAGCCATTGTAGAGTGATAGAGACACGAATGCATGGTTATTTGATCGTACACGGAGTTTTCTATTGGATAAGAAGCTCTTTACACAATGGAAAGCTTTTGGTTCTACTTTCCAGTTAGATAGCTACTCTAACAACACATGTGCAGCTATTGTTTCTAATATTTTGTCGAAATTAAGACTCATGAGACATTATATTATTGAATTATCGAGGGTGACACTGAAATCTCTTTCGCCTTTTTATCTACAAAATTTCATTCATAACATTTTATATATATATAAACTATAGATATTGATGCAGATTTTATTCTCACACCAGATTATAAGCATTCATACCTTGCACAGAAATATTTGTAAAGATCGTCAAGAAAATTGTCTTGAAACGAAGACCATCCGTTGACAAAATTAGGGTAAAGTGTGTTGGGCTCATAACAAGTAAATTGGTTTTGATTTAAGACCGCTTCAAATTAGTTTAAAAATCATATTTTTAAGAACAACAATTCGAATCTTATGATTATGGAATTATGATTATAAGATTTTTAGTTTTAAATTAAGAATTTAATCATGTTTTATAAAAAATATTATTCTTCTCTTAAGATATTGGCTCACTTTGGTCTAAATTTAAGACCAAATTTACTTGTATCAAGGTAAAGTACTTGAACATTGGCCTAATGTGTGCATACGGTGCGACGGAGTAGAAAGACGTAGCGGCCAAAGAGTTTTACGCCCCCACAAATCAATGGTTTATATAAGAAGCCTTAAGCAAGGTATAGGTTTCATATAAAGTTTTATTCAAGCACTTTATTTAACTTCTCTATTAAAATGACTGATATCAAATAAGAATATTCTTAACTAGAGAAATAAATTGATGTCGTAGGAAAAGAGTTGTATTTTATAGTTTAAAAAGTTTAGCATTTAGAGGTTGTTTTTGTTTAGAGTTTCCATTTTCCGATAGAAAAAATCGAAGATCATGGTTCAGTTCGATAACTATGAAGTTTCCTACAATACATTTCCAGCAAGTTCATATTACGTATGTTCCTTTAGCAGTTCCCTTTTCCGAAATGGATTAAACTGTCATAAATTGGTCAGAAGTGGTAAAGCTATTGTCATAGACTAACGCCAGACCTACGCTTGCAACTTGTGAAAATTTAATTTGAAAATCGTGGTACAGTTTGGGAAAGTTACCGTGCGCTACGCCCATTGCATGGTCGATATAATCGGCCATCCGAGCGACTAATTCGATTAATCATGGATCGTTTTCGCAACATTTTCTCTAAATGATAATACGCATCCGCAAACACGTCATACAGTGTGCACCGAAGAAACAATTGGTGATGTAGAGCGTAGTAGTGAGGAGGACTCAAATAAGTCGAGCCGCCATAGCGCGCAGCCATTGGAGCTGTGTGCATCAACTTTATGGAAAATTTTACATAAAAATCCAGCTGGCTATCGTTTGCGCGGTACGTACGGTCAGTAGGCTAAAAATCAACTAGAAGTCAACCTATTCACATTATTCGCATTATTATGTTCAGTGATGAAGCTCACCTTTGCCTCAATGGCCTCAATTCGCGGCAAACAATCGACTTAATATTGGAAACATTTGGCGAACGCGTTATTTCTCGAAATGGACCAGTCAATTGGCAACCGAGATCGTGCGATTTAACGCTTATTGGTTCATGCGAACAAACCAGGAACTTTAAACGACTTGAAAGACAACATTGTGAGAACTATTATTTAAAAAAGTGGGCCAAAATTCAATTTCCAGAATCTGAACCAGCCGCAACGCCCACAGACCCGTAATCATATTTCAACATTATTGTGTAATTTCAGTATTTTAATTTATTTTAATTCAAAGTTCTACACCTCTCAAAAAAAAAAAAAAAACAAAACTTACAAACTGAAAAGGAAGGAAGCCTACTCGAAATCAAACATGGCGCCAACAGACCGACATTTCATTCCACAATATAAAAATTACAAGGTGCAACGACGAGAGCATATCATGAAAGGGAACTTATCAAATATTTTTCTTGTACATATTTGTTTCTTATTTCTAATTTGGACTCCACAACATTGGGTAGTGGTCATTTACACAAAATTTGAACATTGTTCCAAGCCAACCTTTTTTTTCCAATGCTTCTACTGCTGCTGAACGACAAGAATGAAGTTTTTTAGATGAAACATTTTCCGTTGATGTTTCTATGTATTATCGAAACATATACTCGTAGGCCAAGAATTCGCAACTAATTTTGATAAGAAGTTTTGCTCAACTGTTGAGTAATTTCAATTGATATTTTCAATCAACCAAGTCAAATAATTGCTAAAAATTTTGAATTCTGTATTCAGGATATATTTATGTCGCCTGCTTCACTAAACAGCATACACGCATAAGTTGCTACATGCTTTTTGCAGCTTCAATGAATACCATCTGCTCTTTTACCCATATACATATTTGTTGATGTGGATGTATCGTATTGTAACTTTTTATGGCTCAAAAGCAACATTTCATCATTGTTTGCTTCTTAAAAGCCGTTTGCGTTCTAAGGAATACTTCACCATTGGAACTGAATGGAATTGCTTATATGATAATTTTACTTTTTAAGCAAAGTGAGTGTATGTACTACACTTCAAAGCAAAAGTAATCCATTTCCAATTAGTGATAATCCATTAGCAGCACTTTTATCTTTGTCTCTGTTTATTTACAAGCTTCACTCATTTACTTACCGATAGATCACCTCCGTAAAAAGGATGTATGACGAATGTCTCGTTGCCTATGTGTATCACACCACTGACTCCGTTGCAGGTGTGAAATGCGGCGCTGGCACCTGGATAGTCTTTGACGGTGCCATGATAGTAACAGTGCTCGATATCCTTAAAAAGAAAATGTATACGATATATTTATGTATTTGCTTAAATTATACAAACTAGTAGTAAATAAGAGAAATGATACTTTTAAGTGGGTTTGGAGTATTTTAACATGCTGAATGGAAATGGTTTCTGTCGCTCCAACTTTTTAAAATTTTGGAAAAATAATTTAAAATGCACAATTCGGCTCCGTTATGGGGTGCTTAAATAATTCTGGTAAGTCATACTCAGAGTCATAATAGAGTCTGACTACAGAAATGTCTTTCAAAACATTGGTCCAAAATTTCTTGCTGAAGTTGACTACAATGCTAAACATCATACGAGGCTGATAAATCGAAAAGAAAGTCAACTATATAAATGAGTGATCAATAACAATTTCAACAGGAAAGCCTACAGATCCTAGGAAAGTTCCTGATCTCATGGATCTTGTTGTATACTCTGGCAGAGTTTTGATTTAACGCTCCGTTTAGCGCATGTTTCCGTTGTCACATTCGCAGCGCATGGGCCCGACCAGACTCTGATATATTATTGTACTATGTATTTTTGGATAAAAATTTCGTAAATTATGTTTTTTTGTTTCATCTTTATATATTTTATATTTAAACTTTAACAACTTAATTGTGTTTGTAGATTGTGTAGGATGTAAGGTTCGAAAAAATTTATATGTGATGAAAATACAAGTTGTTCGTTAAATTTTATGAATTAGTTGGTCCCCGCAAAAAAAATTGTCTGCCACAACTGTTCTTCCGCTGTTCGAGTATCCTTTCGCAAGTTCTAGTATAACATTTTCACTGTGATTCACATCATGCTCACCACTTTGCGCGTAAAATTTTGACGAGCAAAAAATTTTGGACTCACTTCAACGTTTACTTATAGACGAATGAATTATATGAACTCACAGAGTGTGTATACTGCATGTTTAATGCCTTGAATGAATAATATAATGAAATAGTATAAAAAAGGCAATCGAGCCAAGAGGTTTTTTGTATACGCCTTCAACAGTTGATATCCTGCTGCAGACACACCAGTTGTATCTACCCGTTGAAGTAAGGCGTCAAATAAAAGGAATCTACGACGGAAATGATTGAGAAATGAATCTACTTCATGAATTCATGAGAAACTTTGATCGTTTTTCGAACGATAATGAACAAAGTCTTTAGAGAGCTACAAAATACATCAAACGTCCTTTAAATAGAAACGTTCCTGTTAGAGATTACAATGGAATCTGGTGCAAATTCGACCAAGACAAAGTTAAAGCTTTTGCAGAACAATAATGCAATTACGGATGCAGATGTTGCAAGTAATGTGGAAAATTTTCTAGAAGCAGTCTGTCAAATGAGCTTGCCAATTTGACCATCTTCATTTGCGGAAGTTGAATCAGAGATTATGTACCTATACAATAATAAGTCGCCTGGCTTCGATAAAATTAATGGCGTCACCATTAAACATCTACCTCCAAAATGCATCCGTTTTCTGACATATGTGTAGAATGATATTCTTATCTATCTATTCTTAGATCCTTTTCAACCTAATGGAAATATGCTGAAGTAATAATGATAACAAACAGTTTCCAAAGTATTTGAAAAAATACTATTGAGAAGAATGTTACCAGTACTGGACGAGCTTGCCATTATACCGGAACACCAGTTTGGTTTTAGAAGAGGACATGGAACACCTGAATTATAAATGAAATCACTAATGCATTAGAAAATAAAAAATTCTGCACAGTAGTGTTTCTCGATATCCAGCAAGCATTTGACAGAGTATGGCATCCTAGTGTACATACTATACAAAATAAAAAAGTAGCTTCCTGCACCATACTTTTTACTAATTAAGTCCTATTTAAGCAATAGGGTCTTTCATGTGCAGCAGCAAGATGAAGTATCTACACTTCTTTTATAAACGCAATAGAGTGTTTTTGGTCAAATTCTCTACACCATATATACAGCTGATATGCCAGCCTCAAGTGAACTTTATATGGCAACATATGCCGATGATACAATCATTATTGCAACTAGCAGTTCCCCAGCAGTAGGTTCTCAACAACTACCGGCTTAGCTGAGCTTATTAGAGAAATGGCTAAATTATTGGAAAATTAAAGTAAACTTACAAAAATCAGTACAAACGACATTTACGTTGAGGAGAGGAAACTGCCCACCTGTTAGGTTGAATGGTTCAGAAATTCCACAAAGCGAATCGATAAAACATCTTAAAAGCGCCGCCTTATTTAAAAGCTGCATATCAAAACGGAAGTAAAGTAGCTAAATATAAAGGCGAAGAAAATGTAGAAAATCCCAACTCAGCCTAGGAAACAAAATAAGGCTGTACAAAACTATACTGACACTTGTTTGGACTTACGCTATATAACTTTGGGACACGGCAAGTACCTCAAACATCGAAATTCTACAGCGTTATCAAAATCAAACTCGCGGAAGAATGCGGAGATTTTATTTTATGTGTTACCTTTCGTAACACATAAAATAGGTGTCTTTAGCAAAATACAGACAGATTGACTACTTAATCACAGTAACAACTTAGCTTTAAATTTAGCAGATAATAGTTTAGTTTTTAAAAGACTTAAATGTTTTTTCTTATACTGTATGTCCCAGATAGATTTTAACTTAATTTTTGTATGATTTGTACGAATCCTCTAAAATTCTCTTCTATCGTCAATATGGGTGTTATGTCTGGTTGCCAGACTGATGTCATATATAATGAATTTAGTAAAGCTTTTGACTGTGTTTGTCATAGCCATCTCATAAATAAATTAAATCCCATAGGGCTTTCACATACTTTTGTAAATTGGTTATAGTCCCACCTTGTAGCTAGATCTCAAAAAGTCTTACTCAATAATTGTTTATCTACAATTATAGATGTCTTTTCTGGTCCACTACTCTTTGTAATATTCATAAATGATCAATCAATCTTAACATAAATATACCTAAATGTATGACTTTCTATCGCAGAAAACCTTTTATTAGTACCTACTTGGACCGAAATTGACCCGGACTGGTGGATTTAAACCGAACCGGTTCTTCTTCTTAAGTTGTCTGTCACTGTCATTGACATGCATGTCAAGTTTGAACATGATGCGATAATTAGTCTGTGTTTAACAGAAAAAAATTGAACTACGAGTTTGCTTGAAATTTTGTGTTTCCAATGGCCATTATTCAACGGAATCATTCAAAATGTTACAACAGTGTAATGAACACTCGAGAACGCAAGTATTTGAGTGGCATAAAGCATTCAGTGAGGGTCGTGAAATCGTAGAAAACTTGCCTCATGCACCTCTGTTAACGACAAAAACATCGAAAAACTGATGGAAATTGTGCTCGAAAATCGTCGTGTTGGCGTTAGACACTCATCTTCTCGTATGGATCGACTCAACAAATTTTGGTTGATGTTTTTGGTATGAAACGCGTCGTCGCCAGACTCGTACCAAAAGACCTGATTTTTTTGCACATTCCAAATTTGACTGTGACGTAGTTTTTGGCCAAACATGAAACAAAAGTCATCGCACAACCATCTTATTCACCAGATTTGGCACCCTGTGACTTTTTTCTGTTTACGAAACTTAAATATCCGCTCCGGGGAATGCGTCATGAGTCGATTGAGGACATCAAAAAAAATTCGCTGAAGGAACTAAAAGCTATACCGGCCGAGGCGTATAACATGTGTATGGAAAATTGGATTAACCGTTGGCATGCTTGTATTGTATTGTAAAGGCGCCTATTTAGAAGGCGATAATAAAGATTTGTATTAAAATGCATAAAAATTTTGTTTTTCTTAACCAGTCCGGGTCAGTTTTGATCAGAAGGTATATTGTCTTAGTAGGTGAAATTTGTGAGAATGATTTGGGCCTTCGTATGGATTCCAAATTGAGCTATAATAAACATATTGTTTCTATGGTAAATAAGGCTAAAGATTTTCTTGACTTTATAAAGCGTTGGTCCAAAGAATTTAATGACCATTATACTAATAAATGTCCAGTGAAGTACTGGTTCGTCCGATCTTAGAATTTGCATCTTGTGTTTGGAATCCACATTATGTAATTCATGAAGATCGCATCGAGTCTGTTCAAAAACAGTTTCTTCTGTTTGCTCTCAGAAAGCTCAACTGGGCTTCTGGCATACATCTTCCGCCATATGTGGATCGATTAAAACTAATTGATATTCCAAAATTGTCTGCACGACTATCGACGCTATATGTAGTTTTCCCTCATAAGATATAATAAGTGATGAAATTGATTCTCCATATTTGCTTTAATCTTTATTTCTAAACGCTTGGATTTGTAATTACGACTGTTTAAACCCTTCTATGACTGTGAGACGAGGCACAGTCGGTCAATCTGGCGAACACACAAAAATCCTCGAAGTGTTGCTGAATTAGGATCCCGAATTTTTCCGGTTTTTTTATTAATACTTAAAGCTCAAATTATAACAATTAAATGAACTTAAATTGAAAAAAAAAAGAAAAATTGTCTCTAGCATTCTTGGCATGGAAGCAGTGGGCGATAGAAAATATACTTAAATGGTCTGCTATTCAAGTGGCGAGGAGTATATATACTTTCTGTGGTCAACGATAAATCCTTTAATACGTTACAAACTTTCAGACAAACTAATAATACCATTTCACACTATGTGTGAAAGTTTAAATGGGAAGCTTCAAATCAATGATTTGAAGAATGTCTTTGTAAACAGATATGATAAAGATTTTCAGGCGAAAAAGATTTCTGTGTCACCTCCGCATATTTATTTATCTTTTCAGCCCAGTTCAACGAACTTTTGCTAACAACCTCGCCTATAACTATCGTTTAACAATATTTATACGATTCGATTCGTTTTGCTTGGCAAAATCATGCAATTCCTTCTTAATTCCTTATTCTCTTTCATTCTCAATCTGGCTTTCCAACTCCTAGTATCCTGTTTGCATTCAATTCAATTCGATATGATTCGCTTCGTTTGATTTTATAGTACGAGTATATAATGAAATATTTTGCAAATTTAATTTCCGCTCCTTAATTGCTGCTTTGATTTTTAGCTGCACAAGAATTACTTTTATTTCATTTCAATTTGAGTTAATTCAATGCTGCTCGCAAACTTATGCAGAGCTTGGAATGTGTGAGTGAATGGAGTATGTAAATTTTATGGAGAGCAGCGAAACGAAGGCTGAATCTGTATGAGAAACAGAGATTGAAGGGGAAAGGTGCCACAGAAAACGTTTAAAATGAGAGCAGCAAAGAAACGGCTTGTAAAACGCTCGAGGAAATGACAAAGAAGCGTCGCATTAAACTTAAGCGTTACTGTTTCACTTTCCACACATACAAATACACATACACACACACACATACACATACAGCTAGACACATTTACATGCGGTGTCATCAAAGTCGAAGCCGTCGTCATCGCTGCACCAATGTCGATGGAATTATTTAAATAACTAGGAAGCTGTAAACCAGCTCGAAAGAGGCAATCTACCTCTGTTCAGCTTAACTCAACGCAACACTCTATTCTTAGCTTAGCGTAGATATCCTTTTCCAACCTGCGCGATGCGTACGTTCATTTATCTGTACGAGTATCTGCGTATTCGTGTGTTTCTTTCCTAGCTGGCTGAGTATGTTACAGCGAGCTGACTGTTAAAAAAGCCACATAAAAAGATTACAGTTCGTTCGTTCTTTCAACATGCTGCCATCCAATTCGAAGCCCCCAAACTTATACTTTTGTAACATTTCTTCCTCATTTTTCTTTTTTTTTCTACTTTGTCGTCTTTTACGGCAAAAGTGAGTTTATCAAAGCCGCCACAATAATAGTGCACAGCGGAATAGGTGAAAAATCAAACCGACTACAGCCAACGGCCAATGTACGACCCACACACACCGCCGCAACCCTCTCACTTTCAGCTTTAGTCGACAACATGACGTGGGCAAAAGCAGTGCCTACTTTCAACTGCTGCTGCTCAACTGCTATCCTTCTTAAATGCTAACACACAACATGAGATACATATATGTATATGTAGGTACTTGCACACACAAATATCGTCTGTGAACACATGCGTATCGTATATGTATGTACCAGTGAACATTTTAGGGAACTGGTAACATAAATAACATTTTAAAATCACTCGAAGCCGCCTAAGAAAAAGCCGAAAGTAACAGCAAGAGTGTATATTTTGATAAAGTAAATGGAAACAAGAAAGAACGCTGCAGCGAGTTCCTATTCCTTCAATAAGGTACTTTATGTGAACCATATATGTCTATGGAAACAATATTCTGAAGTGGATATATGTGAAATGTTTTATGTATTAGGATTAACGAAAGATACAACAAATTTGGCGTTTCTAGCTGAAATGACAACAAAAAGTTCATGAGTGGTCCTATCTGAACATACTATATTGGAAATTTCATAAAGATTGACGTAAGAAACATCTTTGGCGTTTTTAACTTAATTGTCTAGAACAATAAACAAACAAGAAAAAACGTTAACTTCGGTTGAACCGAAGCTCTAATACCATTCACACGAAACTTTAAATAGTATTGTAAAACATAAAAGTGGCGGTTTAAATAGGGGGTGGTACACGCTCACTAGTAGATGTGTATGAAGCGATGTAGTAGATGTGTAAGATGCCGCCATATCGAATTTCAAGTTGATATTGACGTTTTCCATCCAAATGCATAAAAGTGAACTGTGAGTTTATATGGGACTACCTCAAAAAGTGGGACACGCCCCTTTGTATATGTATATATGTATAGTCCATTAAAATCCACAAAATCAAATTGCAAGCTAATATTGATCTAAATGAAGGATTTTTTCATAAAAAACACAAAATTGCACGGTGCGTTTGTATGGGGTCTACTTCAAAAAGTGGGCGGGCCACGCCCAATTGTCTGTGTATGTTTAGCGGCTGTCTCTTAAAAGCCACCATATCGCATTTCAACCTAATATTGACTTTAATAAAAAAGTTTTTCTTACAAAAAGTCAAAAGTGAACCATAGGTTTGTATGGGAGCTACCCCAAATAGTGGGCGGGCCACGCCCGTTAGTCTATGTATGTAAAGCGGCTGACCATAAAAAGGCACCACATTGCATTTCAACCTAATATAGACTTTAATAAAGAAGTTTTCTCACAAAAAGTCAAAAGTGGTCAGTAGGTTTATATGGGAGCTACCCTTAATAGTGGGCATGGCAGGTGGGAGTCTTGATAGTCTATTAAACTACAATAAAAAGAAGTATATGTGCAAAATTTCAACTGGTTAGCATAAAAATTGGTCCCCCAAAAATGCGCAACAACATACAGAGGGACAGACGGACATAGCTAGATCGATTCGTCTCGTCGAGCTGATCAAGAATATATATACTTTATGGGGTCTACGATGGCTCCTTTAATGCGTTACAAACTTTCAGACAAACTGATAGTACCATTTCACACTATGTGTGAATGGTATAAAAATGTGAACTTTGGTTAAACTGAAGATCTAATACTATTCAGACGAAATTTTAAATCGTATTGTAAAATATAATCAGCTACCATAAGAAGGGCGGTACACGCCCATTAGTATATGCGTGTAAATGCGTCCGTTCATTAGAAGCTATCATATCAATTATTAAGTTGATATTAACTACCATAACTAGGAAGCTGTAAACCAGCTCGAAAGAGGTAATCTACCTCTGTTCAGCTTAACCTAGTTTTTCATACAAGAAATCTAAAGTGCGCGGTGGGTTTCCCAACAAATACGCAACAACATGCAGACGGATAGTCGAAACTAACAAAAATAAAGTTTGGCACACCTTTTTTTTAAATATCTTTAAGGTTTTGGCTTTAAAACGCTTTGAAATAGTTGACTCTAGATAATTGTGTGTCATTGTATAATATATCCGTCCATATTTATTTTGATTGTAATGAACAATTTTTGACAGTGAACTACAGCCCACACTTCGTCCATTGTTGAGTGAAGGTCTGTCTTATTGATTAATTCTTCTTTCACTTCAAACCAAAGATGCTCAATAGGGTTTAAGTCTGGTGATTGTGGGGGCCCATCAAGGACATCAAAACTGTTTACCGACAACCACTCCTTTGCCTTCCTGGACGTGTGCTTAGGGTCGTTTTCATGTTGGAAAATAACGTCAGAAAGCTCTTTTTTCCACATTTGAAGACTTCCCTTAAACCATGATCCAAAATGGACACGTATTGATCGGCATCCATACGCCCGTGGACCCTGACAATTTTGCCGACCCCTTCTGTGGTCATACAGCCCCAGATCTAACAGAAGCGTGATCAAAAAGTTGTCCGTCCATAAGAAGCAACCATATAAAATTTCAAGTTGATTTTCTCTTTAATCAATTACTGTAATCAAAAAGTATTTCAAACAAAATATGAATAGTGTATGTTTCTGGGAGGCATTACAATCATTGCTTTATACGTGAAGCGTCGGTCCACACATAGAGTCGTAGTTGATATTGACTATAATACAAACAATTTTCGAACAAATAGTCAAAAGTGGGTGGTTGATTAGAATAGGGGCTACCCCAAAGAGTGGGTGTGCTATGTCAATATAGATCCTTTATTTAACTGAAATCAAAATAAGTCATTTCGGTTTCATCTCAATATCTTAAAAATGTAACCCTAAAAAATGCGCAACAACATCCAGACAAACGGACATAGCTAGATCGACTTGTTTCGTTAAGCTGATCCAGTGTTGGGTGTAAAATTTTTCTCCCTCCGTTTACCTATAGATGGCGTTAGCGATGTGTAGTATTCGAAATAAATACATTATTTAGAGCGTGTTGTACCTCTAGCTATCTTGTAAATGTAATCCTATATCACCAGTAGTCGATTTATGTTTACATCATTAAGTTATTCGTGATTAAAAATGTGGGGCAACGTCTCATCATTTGCCGGAGGTGTCAATTTACTTATTTAATATTAAGAAATCTGCAGCTGAGGCTCATCGAATGTTCTTAGACACTTATGGTGCGGCCGCTATGAGTGAAAGAACATATCGTTAGTGCTTTCAATGCTTCAAGAGTGGTGACTTTCATGTCACAGACCGGCAGAGCGGTCTTTTGAAGAGGAACATTTAGAGGTATTTAATGAAGACTTGTCTCAAAGTCAAGAAGTTTTGGTAAGATCATTGGAAGTTACTCAACAAGCAATTTGAAAACACTTCACAGATGTGGCAATAATCCAAGGATATTTGGTGCCATACGATTTAAAATAGAAGGCGTTTTTTTCAAATGTAAACAGCTGCTTGAAGGACTGAAAAAGAAGCGATTCTTTGCAGCAAATTGTGACTGGTGATAAAAAGTGAATCACCTACGACAATCTCAAACGAAATAGTCAACCATCATAATCAACGGCGAATCCAAATATACATGGATCCAAGCTTATGCTTTGTATTTTGTGAGTTCATCTGAGTGCAGTTCACTATAAGCTAATCAAACCCAATGAAACCATCATGGGATCGCAACAAATAACAATGGATGCGTTTGAGCTGAGTGTTCAAGAAAAAATTGAAAAAAAAGTTAGAAACGCTCAAATTGAAAGATCTAGTCACCAGACATTGCTCGATTACCACTTTTTTCGATCGTCTAATTTTTGCCAGCCTGTGCAGCACTCACGTAATTACGAGGAAACCAAAAATTGGGTCGATTCTCGGATTGTTTCTAAGAACGAGTCGTTCTTCCGACGCGGAAAGTTGCGAAATAAATGAGCTGATCTGGCAGCGCTGTTCTCATTTGTACTCAGTTTGGTTTGGCATTTTATCATGAATAGACTAACGCCAGAACAACGCTTGTAAATTATGCAAATTTAGTTCGAAAATCGTGGTTCATTTCGGCAATGTTACCGTGCGTTAGCATGCCCATTTTATGTTTGACACAATCGTCCATCCGAGCGACTAATTCGATTAACCAATAAATAAAAAGTGGTCGAAAATTTAACTTCGAGAATGCGCCATATCCGAGCCAGCTCACACGGCTGAAATCGTATTTAAAAACGAGTGGCATAAATTATCTCTTTAGTACAGGCAATTTTCAGATTGAAATTATGTAATCTCAGTGGCTGAATTTATTTTATTTCAAATCAAATTGTAAAAAAAAGACACCCGCTTTATGGGTTCGATTTTAAACCCACCATAAATGCTCACTTTTTTGACAAACTTACTTAAGAATATTTTTAAATGATTTAAAATATGATACACATGTAAGTGATCGTGATCAGTAAATTTAAATAAATGATCATTAATCTATGATCTGTTATCAAACTGCAGTGGTGAACTGCGTGCCCATTGAATCAAATAGTAACAGTTGGCATATGCATTTCGTTTTGTTGTAGGGTATCCCAGTAAGAGCGCACGATTTAATTTAAAAAATTAGCTCACATTTTTTGAGCGAGTGGTGATGTTTTTATTGCAGTTTAAAGTATTGCATTTGAAAATATCCGGAAAATGACCCGCGCAGTTTTGAACACAGAACCTTGCTCTTTTCAAGAAATTTTCAATGACATTTTTCACCGATGATGCGTAGGATCCCAGCTTTGAGCTCATGATTTACTTGTGGTTTATACAGATATACCGGAGATTTTAAAAAACCCTAAAGAAATAAATCGCACGATCTTGGTGGCCAGTTGCAATCGTTGTTCCAATAAATCGATTGATATCGGTGTAACAAGTGGCGCCGTACTGTTCTCCAGATCCATACCGTCCAGTTGAGGCCAGAAGAGCTTCGTTATCATGTTCCATGTTCCGAGTGCCATTCACAGTCACGGCATTTCAGGGCCAACTTGCAAAAGAACAAAATCCGCGCCAGATAGTTGTTCGTTGTGGACTCATTTGTATCTTATGGATCGCATGTGGTTTTTCTGAGCTCCAAAAACGACAATTCGAACTACAATCGCTGAAGATGATTTGTTTCTAAAAATTGGCATTCACTGCATTTTGCTCCGTCAGCAATTAATAGCACCTTGTTCAATTGTGTAACGCTTCATTTTTAATAATCGGAACTATCGTAGATGCCAATTGTCCAATTTCAGAGTTCCTTCTTGCACAGGAACAAATAAAAAACAAACAAAAAAATGACGACAAATTTGAATCGTGCACTCTTGTTGGGACACCCTTTGCATACGTACAACATGAATGCGCACACCAAATGCTGCTATTGAATTTTCAATGCAGCTGCTAAATCTGATTGTATTCGCTTGCATTGTCGCCGAGTGTCTACTTACATGTCTGTTGCCATCCACAAGATATCCGCCGACATGATAATGTTTCTGCTGTACATTTGGTGACAAAAGTTGACTGCAAAGAGAGAAAAAAGGAGCTTGTGAATGGCGAATATATCTATACACGAGTATAAGTATGTACATATTTATATAAGAAAAACTCTGAGCTGTGCATATGCATGTAAAACAAAAGCGAAAGTGCAGCGTTAATTAAAGTGTCAGCAGCTTATGAAATATTATAATAAATGTGCTGTTGCAGCTGCAATGGCAACTGCAAAAACAACAACAACAACAACAACAACAACAACAACAACAACAACAAGAAAATGTATCTGCATACATACGAGTGTGTGCCACAAACAATATCAACGACAATAGCAGCAGCAGCGCGCAAAATGATGCTCACGGCTTTCGCTTTGTAATTGCAACAAAATAGCGCGCGGTGCATTGTTTTAGCTCTTCGATTTTTATTTATATATATATTTTTTTTTTTTTTATATTCTGCGCTATTGACTTTTATATACGGACGGACATGTATATTTGTGTGAATGTATTTGAGAGTACATCAACTGCACACAAGTATACAAACAAACCGATGCAGTGAAAAAAAAAAATAAATAAATAGCACTGCTTGCGGCTATTGTACGCCATTGTACAATATTGTATCCGTGAGATACTTTTATCTATTCATTTTTGTTTTCTGTTATCCTCTCATTTTTGTTGATTTCCGTTTTTGTTTTATGGCTATTGCTTTAGACAACTTACGCAGCGTTTTACGATATAGTAGTGAATTATTTATACAGTGTTTCATTTGTACACTACGTATATGAATATGAATATGTATGAAGGAGTATGTACTTACGAATTTAGTTCCAGATCGAGCCGAAATTTATGATTGAACGCTTTGATTAGCAAAGAGGTGCGGTGAAAGTGTTTCTGTAATGCATAAAAAAAAAAATAAAGAAAATAATTTAATACTGTCTATAGAAATATATTTATGTATTAAAATTTTTTAAACAAATAACATCATCTAAAATCTAGGACCACATTAAGTATTTATGTCCAGAAAGTAATCTTGATCAGTTTGCCTGTCTGCAGTATAAAATATCGCAGCCAAAAACAAAATTCAGTCGTTAGAAGTCGTTCAAGACTAACTCTAGCCTAGAATGCAAAAACAACAATAGCTGATATTTCTTTCAACAGGAACTAGTTGCCAACCGTGATATCGCTTGTACCGATGGAACAGTTCTGATCACCTCATAGAACAATTGGACGACGAGTCAACTGACGAAGAATCTAGTTGGCACTCCTTTACCAGGTTATGCTGGAACAGGTTAAACTCTCACATCCAATAGATGTCGACGAGCGTAACATAGTAGTACTGTATTCTTTGAACTGATGAGAACATGTTCGAAACATGTTTTTGTTGTTTTGTAAAATCGCAATTCAAGTCTAAATTAGCCCTTGATGATACTGCATTTTCTTTATAGTATTCGTAGTATTCCTTTATTTGTTAAATATTTCACAATTTTTCACTTATAAATAATGATTTCGATACATGAGAGGCTGGAATCTCATTCAAACAGCATAGCTGGGCGACTAAGTATCGCAGCTCTAAGAACTGCTACCCCCGTCGTAGAACGAGAAGAAGACTGAAACGCCACCACCCTCAAGACCTGCTGGACCGGGTATTGGCTTAAATATTTCCAAAGCAGAAGCATAGTTAATAGTCACACCCTACAAAACTCACCTCTCTCCTAAACTCTGTATATAACCTATGTAACTTCTATAGCTGTAAATAATCGTTTCAACCAAATTCTGATTAGATTAAGTTGCCTAGAAGGTAGCAGGACAGTAATCGCCTACATATAAATATTTCATTAAGTCAAATTGATACAGTAATAAAAGAAAAAAAAGAATATATTTTTGGGACTTGGCTTAAAGCCGTCAGTCGCGTGATACTTCATGACACTTTTAAAGCTTCTTATATATTGATACTTTATATTTTAACTCAATCATTAAATTCTGCAAGCAAACTATTTACTTGTATTGTAACTGTGTGCGTATATTAAAAAATTTTATGTATTTTCCTAGCATATTTCATTTTTGTCGTTGAGGATATTTATCAATTCTGGATCGGCAATATTTATTCTATTTAAAAACTGAACTTTGAATTCATTTAGCGCGTGTCATCTGCCCAGAAAATTACTAAGGACCATCTTCACGACTTCGAAATTTTTTAGAGAATACGAATTTCCAAGATATGCTATTGGGGGAATAATATTGAGTAGTCTATTTGACGACTTTATAATTCTAAAAAATCCATTTCGAGTATCCCTGCAGTATAAATCAATTTTTTGTCTGTTATTGTTGAAAATCGGTTACTTTTGTCTTATTTATCAGTCAGCTGCAAAATGCTGAACAGGTGGACAGTCCATTTATTTGCACAAAACGCATAAAATGTATAAATTAGAAGAAAAACATAGGATGAAAGTGAGCGCCAGCACAGTAGAAAAAAAAATACCCTACGCATCGCGGGTGTTTACGGCTTGCCAGATTCTCTGTTAAACAAAGCATTTCAGTGTTTACCACAAATGTTCACGACTCCGTTATTTAAACTTATTATTTAGCGAAAAATAGGCCGACAAAGCTGCGATTCGCGATTAGGGTGCGGTCAACTTTACACGTAGTTTGAATTGAAAACATTTCATACCTGCCCTACCATTTACACCTAACACACACACCTTCATGCACTCATACGAAATACACTCACTATAACCTCATAAGATACACACTCACCCACACATGCATGGTTTACAGACTTATCCACCAGCACACCAAACAAAGAACTGTACATCCTCACGGGCCGCATGATTACAGCCTCATTCAGTGACCCTACTAGTTTTAAATAGTTTAAGATTACTGAAATAAATCGCTCTACTCTATTGGTTTCCTTCCGAAGCCAGTCCCAAACAAATAAATATTCTGTAGCGGAACTTGGACATCCGACGAGTGAACTTCGTGCACGAGAAAACATGTACGTTACAATATATTGGCTGGTCGAACTAGGCATTATGTTTTTTAAGTTAAATAACAGTCGTTATATTGAAAACTAGCATATAGCGTGAAAAAAATGAGCTATAAAGATATATGCAAGTCGTGAAAGCAGTCCTAAGTGTTTCATTTTCACTTGTAGTGCACAATTTACATATCGCCGTTGTCTGTGGCGCAAACCTATTGGATTTTAAAGACAAACGGTGACTTTTTTCTGATGTATGTTAGTTGCGGAGTATTGTTTCCTAAAGCCCGGCTGATACTCATTTGGGATTTGGTGGTTTCTGCCCATAAGGCTATTCTTTCCCTTAGCAGACCAGACCCATCAGGACTTTGGTCAAACAATTCATAAAAGCGATACTTCTGTAATTTTTTTTTTATTTTATGATAGCTGTACACAGCATTTCCAAGAATTCCAGTGAAGCTAATTAAATAATTTCTTGGTTAATTCTGTCTTATCCAGGCTGTTTATTTACCTTTGCTTTTTGTAGTACATTTTCATGAAGATTTCTGGGGTGGTACTGCTTTTTAGTCTTACAGCATACTCGTAGTATGCTCGGTATTTCATTTGGATTTATCAATTCCTTAAATTAGTCCCTTAATACTTGAGAAATCATTTTGTAAATTTTAACCTGAATTAGGAGAGGTAGATCTAGTCATGTGATAAGGTTTAGCTTCCATACAGAAAAATGCTCCAATTTACTTTATTGTGTAGTAGTGGCTACCCGCGGCGTGGTTCTTTATACACTTTGGCGAAAAGTGGGCAGTGCGTGGCACATAGTATTGTCCTTATCGATAGTAACATAGGAGAAATTGTTTCATAACAGTCGGCAACGATTTCGTCTGTAAAGCAAATGAAAAAGAAAGGTACGGCCCGTAGAGTATACGAACATTGAGTCGAGCATAATAAGAAGATTTATACTGCGTGTTGGAAAGATAGCTCGGTATGCTTCATTCATATATTTAATATTTTAATCGAACTAATGCTATTCTAAATTGTCACCGCGATGTCAAACTGTCTCACTCACGAGCCATCGGCCAAGGCCAAGCGATTCGAGCATGAGCAAAATAAGTATTTATGACTGCCGCAGCCGAACATTATCAACAAATACAACCCAACCATGGGCAACGCCGATTTATTCGATAATGCCATAAGCTATTACTGCATTTGAATTCGAGAAAAAAAAGTGGTATTGGCCCCTTCTTACAATACAAACGCATTACATACGGCAATGCATGGAAATTGCAAATGCAAATTGCAAAGTACCACTGAATATATCGTGATCCCTATGAGAAATCCTCGCTGGCCGTGGTAAATCATCACCAACAACATCAGAATTGGCCGCAAGAATGAACAGAGTTGACCATTTCACTGCCAAAGTGGACAAATGCTTCCGCTGTGTCCAATGTGGCGTCAAAACGATGTACGGATACAGCAAATGCAAAGTTAATCTGCACACCAAATGCTTTCCGGACTACCACAGCAATGTGACACGCGATCAAGCTAAAATTAAGAAGGCCAAGTAATTGAGTTTTCTACGTGACCAATAAATTTTGAATTACACAAACTTTTAATAATAATTTTCAAAAGAAAAATATTTTTGTAGTTGTTATTAGCGAAATATAATGTATGCTATATAGTATGAATTTTAACTGACTCAAGGTCATATCACATTGGAAAATATTTTTTTACATATATATTTCCTCAATGCGAAATAATGAAAAACTTTCTTGTTTACACATAAAACCCATCATCAGTCGGATTAGCCGCACATTGCTAATGATTGCTTTTAAATCAGGCTTTATTGAAAAACGACTTGTGTATTCCACGAATTTCTGTTATGCAATGATAGCGAAGTGAAAAAGACTAGACTTTCTAAGCATGTTCTGTTGCATTGTTTCAAGATCGGCTCTCTATCATTCTTCTGTGTGTTAAATAAAAATGAAAAATAAAATTAATTATGAAAAAACGTTCGTTTTCGGTTGTCTAACAATCAATGACAAAAACTAACAAAACGTGCCATTTGCACTCTCTCGAGTAACGGTTTCGCTACTAGGCAATGGCGCAGTTTAGAAGGGGATAATGCAACAACAATACACAATTGTTACCATAGGAAAGGAAGTGCATATAGTTTATTACTCTATTCTTAATTTGTTCAACTATGCTCCTGCCCAAACTTCATTTTTTTAACTCATGTAAGTTCGAATTTTTTGCAACAAGTAGCACCCTGTAGAGTTGAGCGGTTTGATTGAGCAGTGATTGAGTATCAATTGTTTCTTACTAGTGCCACTGTGATTCACGGCGTATGAGTTAAGTATAATGTCATGTAGTGTTGGCAGCACAAAAACTATCAACGTATCGGGTTGATCAGTTATACAAGTTGCATGATATTCTTGTATAACTGATACGCGGTGAATTACAATATCAAGAGGCAACTGATATCACTGATTTTCAGTCGCCGTGATTGAATCACAGGCAGTTGACTATCGCTCGACTGATATATTGTGTCATATGCATAGTGTTCAAATAGGAGTACTTCACATTTAATAAAGCTAATTAAGCACTTGTTTTGAATTCAATCGTTATGCTTCATTGGATTTTATCTCTGCTAGCATCTGGTTCCTTTCACTGGAGTGGAAAATTAAATGTTTCTTTCTGATATTTTTTTGGGTTTTTTAAATTCAATCCTCAATACTCTCTAGACCATTCCGCTCTCACGTAGCATTCCCTTAATCCTTACAAGTTGTAGTGAAGATATGGCACTTGATCAATCCTGGGATAAACTATGTGAAAAATAGATGATCCAGTCAATTTTTGGAATCGGAAATGAAATCAGCCATAGTTGGCACTAAAATAAATCCAAAATTGATAACTTCCTGAACTACCAACTTCCCGCCTCAATTCCCAAGATTTTGTTTATGAATAGTTCTTCTGTTACACGCGTCCAATTATTGGGACTATATCCAACTCTCTCCTCTGGTTTTTATGCCTTTTTAAGCCAATTCTCTCTAGAAATTGGCACCAAAAAGGATATTCCAGAAACTGATTGCGGTTTCCTGTAGTTTGGGATAAGCCCTAAAGAATTGTAGTGAAGATATGCCACTTCCCACTGGGAAGGATAATGTGGGATATACATGTTTCAATGGGTTTTTGGAATGGGTGTTGCAATCAGCAATAGTTGGCACTAGAATATATATACGTATATAAACCTTTTTTTTACCAGTTTCTTTTCTGCTTTCTATTTTAACAGTGATCGCAGTTGCAGTTAAAAATCACGGTGATTTCAAAGTAGCTGTCACTATAATCACTGCTACTCAAAAACCACTGACTAGTGCATCTCTACCACTCTATAAATGCCAGAACTGAAAGTTGGTCTGCACTAGCCAAACATAACCCTTTATTTTCCCTAATTCACAACATCAATGGTAGATCGATAGCTCGCGCCTGTATTTTTAGGCAAATGAACAAGGAAACATATTTTCATGCGTATTTTTTTACACATAGGGCATTAATGGGTTACACACACACACACACACACACACACACACACACACACACACACACACACACACACACACACACACACACACACACACGCGCACGCACGCGCACATACACACACAAACACACAAAGAAACACACATTATTAACGGTCGTAGAACTTTTTTGTAAACCTTTGAAACTTGCAGAACTTTTAGCACAGATAGATGTTTCAATGTTCAAAATTAAGATAAACTTTACCTAACTTGAATTTGTTCCCAAAATCGTAATTAATTGTGACGCCTGCCACCGCTCATTCATTTTTCTTGAAAACAGTCCTCGAAGCTCTACAGAATGTTGTATAACTAAGCAACTTACCCTGTATACGAGTGTAGCAATGTTCGATGTTTTCATTCTATTCACAAAACAATATATGTTCGGCTATAGTCACTTTAGAGGTTGCAACTACCCTCGTCGTCATCCGACCGAGAGCAGGCGACCGAACCCAGCAACCAAATGAATGTCAAGCAGCGACTTAATTTTTCGTTCTAGTGTTTTTCATTTAATTCAAAAGCATAAAGAAAATGTATGCTTTATTAGGCACTTTTTATTAACGCAGACTCATTTTCTTTTTGTTCTTGTTCCTGCGCTTTCCCTCAACAGCTAAACGAGCACTTGAGCATATTTTCTCAAACAAAATGAGATGAAATTCATGCACTCAAGTGGGATATAAATGAGGAATTCCTGGAACAAAAAACAAAAAAAACAAAAAAAAAATGCGCCATAAAGAAGTTATTATATGAGTGCGTATACAATTTTTCTCCATTATGCAGAAGGACAAGGACGACGACGACGACGACTTTGTTGTCGTAGTATTTAACAAAATTTCGCATTGAGTATTTCATCTTGGTCTGGTGTTGCTGCTGCCACTGCTGTTTCCGCTACATTGTTTGATGTAAATTTGAAATTTATTTTTTTTTTCTTTTCTCGTTTTTCTTTTTGAAACTCCTACATTAAATGTGCTACTTGATATTACTCTTGTCATTATCATTAGAACACGCGAGTGTGGAACGGTGGTGTTGGCTATCTGGAGTGGATAAGCAAAGTGGATGGCGGCGGTATTGACGGCGTTTGCGTATTGTTAAAATGTTTCACTTGAAGGCACTTGAATCGACGACATCAATGAAAGTTTAATTTACTTGACACTAATGGCAGACAGTGCTAGTGCAAAACGAGCGAAAGCGTGAATGTGAATGGTGTAAATGCGGTGTTGCAAGTTGAAAAGATGCAGTAGGAGTACAGCAAGACCGCCTCACTCACCATTGGATATTAATGTTATCTTCAATGTTAGCCGCTATTTCTTATTTTTTAGTTATTTTATTTTTAGCAGTCCTTGTCTGCGCTTTTGAGCTCTATGCTCATTAAAAAAGAAGTAAAAATAATAAAAATAAAAATTAAAAGCTTTTTATTTCTTTCGCCATTTAGTTCCACGGCGTTTGGTCGGCGGATCGAGCATCTACGATAAATCTATCGCGCTTTATAAGTATATCTTTCAATCTGTCAGTGCGTCAATCTTGGCTGACTGTCTATCTGAATAAATGACTATCCGTCTATCTGAATAAATGACTGTCCGTCTATCTGTCTGTCTGTCTGTCTTTGTTTGTCTCATTGTTGCCAGTGATATATTTCGTTCTCTTTTTCCACTCAATTGAATGATTTCATTTAATTTACGCTTAGCAGCAGTCTTCTTAGTTTTTTTTTTCTTTTCATTATATTTATTCTTTTTTTAAAGCAATTCGTGCCCCACATCCGCCATTGCCAACGACAATGGTGCCGCCATATTTTTGTTCTTCCTTTTCGCTCATGGTGTCGGTCTCTGCACTTGTCATATATACGAGTGTAAGTAGACTCTACACACTCTACAGCATCCTTTGTTTCCACAACGATTTGAATTTTATGCATTTTAATTAAGTCAATGACAGCACCAACGACGCTGAATGCTGAATTTGTTGTTACTTATTTCTGGTTTTAAGTGAAATAAGGGGAGCGATATTTTGTTTAGTGCTGTGCTAGTAAAGGGTTATTTTTTTGGCATGATAAAACTTTGAAGCCATGGTGTTATTTTGTGATACAGTAACAAAAAGTACTTTGTGTAGCAGTAACAAAATTATATATTACAATATATATCTCTGGACCGAAATTGAACCGGACTGGTGCATTTAAACCGAACCGGTGAACCGAATCGGTTCGGTTCTTCTGCTTAAGTTGGCTGTCATTGACCTGTATGACAAGTTTGAACGGGATGCGATAATTAGTCTGTGTTTAACAGCTGCTTGTTTACGGCGCGAAAAGTTTGTATGTCGATTTTTAACATGGAAAAAAAAAATTTGAACAACGAGTTTGCTTGAAATTTTGTGTTTCCAATGAAATAACGGCAACGGAATCATTCAAAATGTTACAAAAGTGATTTGAGGACTCTACTTTATCGAGAACGCAAGTATTTGAGTGCCATAAAGCATTCAGTGAGGGTCGTGAAACCGTAGAAAACTTGCCTCATGCAATTTGTCCATCCTCCTCTGTTAACGACAAAAACATCGAAAAAGTGATGGAAATTGTGCTCGTGTTGGCATTATAAAGTTAGCAGAGGCACTCAACATCTCTTATGGATCGACTCAACACATTTTGGTTGATGTTATGGGTATGAAACGCGTCGCCGCAAGACTCGTACCAAAAGACCTGAATTTTTTGCGAAAACAACGTCGAGTAGAGGTCGCAAAAGTGATGCTTGCCAACGTAGCTGATGACCCTACATTCATCAAACGCATCATTACTGGTGACGAGACGTGGGTTTTTGAATATGACGTAGATACTCTGCAACAATCTGGCGAATGGTGCACCAAAAATGAGCCGAAACCGAAAAAAACCATGTCAAAGTCGGTCGAACATTTAGATGATGCTGATCGTTTTCTTCGATTGCCGTGGTGTCAATCCAGCTTGATTGTGACGGACTTCTTGACCAAACATGAAACAAAAGTCATCGCACAACCACCGTATTCACCAGATTTGACACCCTGTGACTTTTTTCTGTTTCCGAAACTTAAATATCCGCTCCGGGGAACGCGTCATGAGTCGATTGAGGACATAAACAAAAATTCGATGAAGGAACTAAAGTCTATCACGGCCGAGGCGTAAACAAGTGTATGGAATATTGGATTAATCGTTGGCATGCTTATATTGACTCAAAATGAGCCTATTTTGAAGGCGATAATAAAGATGTGTATTAAAATTTATAAAAATGTTTTTTTTTTTAACCAGTCCGGGTCAATTTTGATCTGAAGGGATATTATTGTAGGATATAATTGTAAAACTGCGACCTAGAATGTTCTATTGTTGCGTCCTTCTTACTTGAATGTCCTGCTCTAGTCCAACTTATTAAATAAACCTTAGTATTTTCCTAGGATCTAACTTTTTCAGTTGTTCTTCGGTGGCAACGTAGCTGCCCAATATTCGAAATTTACTTCTGACTAGTGCTCCACATTCTGCAACCATATGAAGATGAGTATCTTCCTTATGATCACAAAGTCTACATTCTGGAGAACTATATACTACACCCATCACACATAGCTATTTCCTCAGTCGACAATGTGCTGGTAGTATTCCTGTCAATATTCTCAACTGGTTTCTTCCTAGTTGGCGCATTGTTCTCGCTCTGCGCTGGTCAAAATCCCTTAGGATTCTTTTTGCTTGCTAGTTCCGATTTTCTTAAATAAAGTACAAACAGGTTGCTTTAAGAACGGTTCCTCCGATCCAGAAATTTGATTCACTTTAAGTTCCAGTGAGCTAGAGTTTGAGTCCTTCCTCAAAATGAAACTAGATTTAATTCGAAAAGGGCATGTACTTGAGTACAAACTGGCCTTAAACATTTTATATGAAACAATTTTTTTTATGATTTTAGTGTATCTTTTTTTTCTTTTTTTTTTTGTGTTCGAAGTTTTATTTTTAGAAAATTCTAATTTTATTTTGTGTTATTTATGCAGTTTATAAAAAAAAAAATCATTACTGGAGTAAACTCATACTCGAACCATGACCAACAGGCTGGGTGCCACAATCAATTACTTTTCTCATTGACTGTCGCCGCAAAGACAAAAAATATTAGTGTCATCTTCTATTACTTCACCATAGCAAAGCCAAAATAGTTGAGAACAGCTATGAGAGTAAATTTGGTTTTGCTTACGGAGTTTGATATAAAAATGATATAAAAATATACTTCAAGTCAAAAAACAATTCTTTTTTTATGTTGAGACTTTTGCACCTGACTTATGTGTAGGTTTGTTTATAAAATTAGCTTATCAAATTTATTTCATGAATTTTATTATTAAGAATTTCTGTGATTGATTTTTAAATGGATCACGGTTTTTACTTGATTTAAGAATAATTGAAGGATGCTTTTGATCATAATGAAGAATTTTAAACTTTTGTACGTCCGCTATGTGAAGCATTGCGAAAAGTTCTCAGTCTACAACAAATTAAGTTTTGGCTGGTGCAGCAACTAAAGCCACAAAAAACTGCTCAGACCTAATTTTTTTGCACAGAAGTAAACTTTTAAGGTTTCTTGGTCCACAGCCACTTCAGACCCTATAGAAACGTTCTTATTACGACGAGCCAAATCCAACAAAGGTTGATCAAGGCCAAAGCACTTCGAAGCAAATGGTAGTCAGTTTTTTTTTGCAAAAACTGCTCATGTCGCAACTGTTCCATCAGAGCAACGTAGGACGGGCAATGCCGAATGAAACTGAATCATTTTTTTTTGCCAGAAGTTTTCGGAGAATTGTGGAAAATAAACCGCCAATCACGGATCATCCTCACATACAACGGCTCACACAAGAGAGTTTTTGAGCACTCAAAAAATCGAATTGATGAGTATTCCGTCTTAAAGAACTGAATTGGCACCCAATGACTTCGTTTTGTTCCCGCATGTCAAATATAAAATACGAAGCCAACGAATTTCGACGCCTAAAGAAGTTATTGAAACATTCAAACTGCTTGTTTTGTCTGTTCTGAGAGGAAAAAGTGCTTAAAAATTGCTCCTACTTCAAAACGTTCTGCGTACGTTTATGCTAAAAAATATCAAACTTTCCAATGGAACTGTCACATGGCGAATTAAAACACTTAGTAGGGTTGCCAAAGCGCACAATATGCACGTCAACACTAGTACTATTTAAAACTAAGAAAAACGTTAAATACGATGCTCCCATCAATAAATAGACACCATATCAAACCATATTGATTTTCAACATATAAATTCTTAAAGTGGGCGAAGATTTGTAGAACATCGTAATGCTTGACAGTAGGTTTGAAGAATGGGTAGCTCTGTTCAACAAAACCTATCATTTTTAATTTAATGTTGATAATGACTTAAAAAATAAAATTTCTCTACACAAAATCCTAAAATAAGCAGTTGGTTTGTATAGGGGTTACCCCTGGGTATATTTGCAAACCGACCGATCATAAGAAGCCTTCATAATGAATTTCAAGTTGATATTTTGTTAAAAAAAAGGAAATTGATTGAAAATCTGAAATTGTGAGCAGTAGATTTGTATGGCGTCTACCCCGACAAGTAGGCGTGGCACATTGATATGGAAGCTTGGGTCAAAAATGTGTCATCATACCGGAATTTAGTTGTATATCTCGAAAAATATATAAACACATATTATCGAGATAATCAAGAATTCAGGCGTCACGCGTTACGAACTTTTCGATAAACTCAGCTTCAGTTTCAGCCGCAGCCGCAAATAAGCTACAGCAAAAGCGCTTAAGCAGTGCCCCATTGCGTGATCTGGTTCTGAGTGGTATGTCAGAAGTCAGAAATGTCATTTGTTGCAGATAAGGTTTGCCCACACTCACCTTCTCATATTCTAGCGCACACGCTGTTTCCCGTCTCTCTGTCATCAGTATGTACCATTAAAATCCTACATTATTGCTCCGATTTCAACTAATAAGTATGTACATACGTGAAAGAGAATGCGAAATCTTGAAGCGAATTGTTTTAGCGCAAAATAAATGTGAATTGTATATCAAACTTTTGCACACAACCTCTGTGGAGCATATAACAACGCCCATTCCGCTCAAATGTACCAGTAAAGTGCTGATCAAAACGTACACAGATAAAATTACATTCTTGATTGACGATCAAAATGTTTAATTTTGGATGAAAGTGTTCTTAAAATTACACAGTTTTTCTTGAATAAAGTAAAAAACGGCATCCATTTAAGCCTTTGACGACCGCTCCTGAACCACTAGAAAATTCGCGTATCCGTCATTGTGGTGTGAAATCGAATGGTCTGGTGTGCAAAACGATGAAGCAGCTCTTGAAATTAGATACTTTCTGACAGCCACATTCAAATTCAAAATAGATACAATAGTTTTTCCAGTTAAAAGGGTCGCCGGTGTACCAATGGTCGTCAGAGCGTTAAAAATTACAATCAGAAATCTTTATAATAAGAATAAAATTCTTGTAATAAATATGAAAACCTAATTTTAAGAACAATCCTGTCTCAGCATAAAAAAAAATGTTCTTTTTGACTTGAAGTAAGTAGAAAATTTTTATATCAATCTCTTAGAGCAAAAGCCAAATTTAGTCACTTAGCTGCACACAATCAATTCGGCTTTGCCATGGTCGAATAATATAGGATGCGTTAATGTTTTTGTCTTTGCGGCGATAGTCAATGAGAAAACCAATTGCAGTCAAAGTGTTGGGACGTCGTTAGGCATGGTTGTAATAGCTGTTTCTCCTTCACCACAAAACATCTATATAATGGACAATGACCATCTGTACCACGTGTTCCGCTGCCGTTTAGAGGTAGCCCCATATAAACCCTCTGCACAATAAAACTTTCTTCTATGTTAATCTGACCACTGAGAACAAGTAATGACGAATTCAAATAATCTCTGTATCATTAATGGACTTTACGAGGCATATCCAGAAAGTAAGTGTACTGAGGCTCTCACGGCCAGAGTGATTTCATTTTCGCCATGTTGTTGTAGCCTGATTTCTCCCGTTTCTAACGAGACCGGTTCGAGGTCAGTACATTGAGAACTGTCTACGCGACAACACGTTTCGTGAACAATGTCAATCCAGTCTCCCGCCTAGTGCGAAATACGCTGAGTCATCCGTTATCTCGTTTGGAAGGGAAAACCTCCGTTTGAGATTTATAATGAGTTGAAAACTGTATATGGTGATAAAGCTATGACACGTACGAGTGTGTGCAAGTGGTGTCGCTAGTTTAAAAACGGTCGTACGTCGTGATCAGTGGAGCGGAAGACCTTCAATTGTGACTGATGAAATTGTGGAAAAAATCGAAAATGCGCTCCGTGTCGATTGACTGTGGATGAACTTTCTGCGATGTTTTCCCAAATCTGCAGATCTCTACGCGAAATAATCACAGAAACCCTCGGATATCGGAAACAGTCCGCGAGGTGGGTCCCAAATGGTTTTCGGCAAACTACTTCGAGGAAGGCATCGAAACATTGATACCCCGCTTTACCACCTGCATAGAGAGGAATGGTGACTATGTCGAAAAATAGCTCACATTATGTACTAAAGTATCACGTAACTTTTTTGTTTAAATAAAAAATTTTAAAACCTACAAAAATTCAGTACAAAATTCAGTGCGTGTGAAGAGTTCAATTTTCGGTTGTATCGAGTTTTATTTTCATCTGCTTTATAATTAACGGCATGGGAGAATATGCTGGATGTAGTAGTATTGATATTTGCCATGGCGACTGCATACGTGTGCACTCATGCATTGGCTTGGTGAAAGAACAGTTTTTCTTTGCTAAATTCGGTCGTTTTTGCCTCAAATCAATGTTGAATCTTTCCTGCAGCCGACAGGTGATCGTTTTACCCTTATCAAGGTTTTCAATGAATGACACCGCAGCCCAAAATCGACCGCCATGACCTTGGCCTTCTTTGGTGCACGTTCACCCCGATAAGTCCATTGTATTGACTGTTCTTGGGTCTCTGGTGTGTTGTGATAGACCCATGTTTTGTCCACGATTACGAAACGATGCAAAAACTCGTTCGGATTGCAATTGAAACACTCATTTGAAGTCACTTATGCTGGTACGAATTCAGCACAACGGAATTCAGTTAACGACTTTTTAACCATTTAAATTGATGTTGCACAGTCTCCCTAGTATTTATCAAGTATTTCCTTGGTTTCGACAATGTTTCTTTACGCAAAAATTAATACTTGATGAGCACAAGAAATTCACTTTATTCCATTTTCGCTGAAATTCTAGAGGTTGTCTGCTTTCAATACTTCTACAGTAGCCTATTAACAAATGGTAGTTGACAGGAGCAGTGTTGCATTTAAAGTTACTATGCGGGAAAATTCACTGACTTATCAAATTGCTCTCGTACTAAGACGTAAAAACTCAAAAATATTGAAGCTAAAATTTAAGCTTCTCTATATTTAAGGTTTTATTTAATATATCAATTCACAAAAAACAAATTTCGGCCGTTAGATCGTTCAAATCCGAAAAATGCGGAGGATATTGCAAAAGAATAAAAAATGACTTAGTTACAGCTAATGAATGTTCATCTTAATTTCAGTTTTCAACAAACAAATAATTCCAATATCTCAAGTTCCACATTTGTAATCGATAGTTTAATCAATCTCAAAAGTTTTATGGCAATCAGACTAAAAGCGGATAAAACATGAAAAGATTATAGAAAAAAGTGGGCAAGTTAAGGTATTCACAAGGTCCTGCAACAATAAAAAAGGGCAAAACTGCACAAACGGCATCATGAGCACACTTGTGCGAAATAAAGTGGTGCAACTTTGCACAATCAGCTGTTTTAGACTTTGGTTTGATTATTTAATTCGAACTGATATTACATTTTTGTGAGGAAAATGGCACGCGAAAGTATTTAAGACAAATTATTGGAGTATAAAGTGAATAAAATTACTCAGCAAATATAATTAATTGAGGGTATTCAATGCAAAATTTTTGATTTTGATTTTCAAATTTACTAATATGCTGATAAGAAGTTGTTCTTAACACGAAGAAAAATAAAAATATATGCCAAATGCACAAAAAAATACCAAAATTCGCGATGCCACTTGCTACATATTCGTGATATTTAGGAGCACTGTTTTTCGTGGCGCAAATTTTTTTGCTGGATATTGTTGTTGGTTGTGCAAAATTTTTCTTGCATTTTTGCACTGATGTAATGTTGCACGACCTTGTGAATACCATAAGTGTTTTACTTTGCTGCTAAATACCTATATTGATTTATTTATTTAAAATTAGTGTTTGTTGTCTTGTTATACCTTGTACCCAAAGCGTAGAAGCGTATATTAAGATTGTGGGATCGATCAACATGGGAATACGAGTCGATATAGACATGGTCCGTCCGACCATCTGTTTGAACGAACAGATATCGGAAACTATAAGAGATAGAAATTTAGATTCGTCTTTTTAGTTTCGGATAAACAGATAGAATATGCCAACCCCATGCCAAATTTGGCAAATTTGGTGTACCTTATGGAAACTCTAATAAAGTAGACTGCATAGGTCCAGATCGGGTCACTATAAAGGGCATTCTCCATGCAAAATTACCCCCCATTTTTCAGTTTTTTATTATACCATTTTATTATACCATTTACACATACTAGTGTGAAATGGTATTATCAGTATAAAGTGTATATATTCTTGATCAGCTCGACGAGACGAGTCGATCTAGCCATCTCCGTCTGTCTGTCTGTCTGTTCGTCTGTATGTTGTTGCGCATTTTTTGGGCACCAATTTTTATGCTATCCAGTTGAAAATTTGCACACACACTTCTAATTATTGCAGTTTCAAGTATCAAGCGTATCAAGATTGACCCGCCATGCCCACTTTTTGAGATATCCGCCATACAAACCCACCGCCCACTTTTGACTTTTTGTATGGAAAACTTTTTTATTGTAGTCAATATCAACTTAATAATTGATATGGTAACTTCTAGTGGACGAATGCTTGACATATACATTAATGGGTGGGACCCGCCCACTGGTTGGGGTAGCCCCCATACAAACATACCGCCCACTTTTGACTTTTGCATGAAAACTTCTTTATTAAAGTCAATATTAGGGTTAAATGTAATGTGGTGCCGTTTTTTAGGTCAGCCGATTAACATACATAGACTAATAGGCGTGGCCCACTTTTTGGGGTAGATCCCATACAAACATACTATGAAAAAAATTCTTCACTTAAATCAATATTAGTTTGAAATTTGATTTGGTGGATTTTAGTGGACAACGGCTTCATGTACATATACAAATGGGCTTGTCCCGCCCACTTTTTGAGGTAGTCCCATATAAACGCACAGCTAACTTTTATGCATTTGTATCGAAAACGTCAATATCAACTTGAAATTCTATATGGCGGCATCTTACACATCTACTACATCGTTTCATACACATCTACTAGTGAGCGTGTACCACCCAATTTTTGGGGTAGCCCCTATTTAAACCGCCACTTTTATGCTTTACAATGATATTTAAAATTTCGTGTGAATGGTATTATGAGCTTCGGTTCAACCGAAATTAACGTTTTTTCTTGTTTTAACTTTGTTGTTATTAATTAAGCCAGAAAGGCCAAATATGGCGTATCGTACGTCAATCCTTACATTTTTTTTTTATTTTATGCTCAAATCGGACCATTTTAAGTGGTATATCCTTGGAAATCTGCCAACCATTTTTCCTTTTTTGTATGCTGGTACGCGGCGATTTAACTCTTTTGTTAGACTATTTTTATGAATAGAATTAGCATTTTTATGATTTAACTGCAACGAAAATATACACATTGCCCGCAAGCTCGCTTTGTTAAATAATTTTGCATTTAAAAATTATTATTACTATAATAGAAATTATTATAGTAATAGCTCATGTATCTCTATAAACGTATCAACTTGTTATAACCTTGGTGCAACAAAAGCTGTAATACTATTCACACGAACCTAATTAGGTAAACTATTATATATACTACACAATCGCGCAAATACACCCATTTAACTTCGTTTTTAGTTCGTTCTACAATATTTTAGTTGTGGTGAACTTGGTTCGATAAGAGCAATCGAACGAAACCAAATGAAAATACAATGCGAATGAGCAGAGCATCCAGAGCAGTCTTTCGATTCACTTACTATTCAACATTGCTTGTCTCGTCAGTCTCTGTGTCTTTCTCACTTTTGGTGTGGCTCAATGGCGAATTACGTCTAGCTGCACTCGTTTTTGTTCCTTCTGCTTCCTTCATTTTTAATTGGCAGAATAATTAACTTCAACTATGTCTTTCATATACTATATACTAGAGCAAAAGCCAACAAATTCTATATATACATTTATGGAAGATGTCAAGAGGGGAGAGCCATGTGCTTCGTTTAGAGAACACATAGACAAACTAAACACACTCTCAACGTCGAGCAGCTCGACTATAGTCCTTTCTTGTTTTATCTATTTGCGTTGTCTCTCGTTTTCATATTAGCTTGAATCGTACATGTGCGAAACAAATAACTAAATTTGCAAATCTGATGTAAACGATGTAAACTTTATTTCTGTAACTAGAATTTTCAGTTATCAATAAATATATATTTCAACCGATTTCATATAAGTAAAACATGTCTCAATGATGAGTTCAACTTTCGTCACTTGTGTGAACAGCCGTCCACTGTAAGTATGCTATATGTACACGTGCGCCCAGATGGAATGAGTCGAATCGCCTTGGCCGAAATCTGGCTATCTCTGTTTTTGTGCGTCTTTATGTCCGTTTATCTGTATGTCTGTATAGGTAAATAAATAAAATAAAATAAAATGAAATAAATAAATGAAATAAAAGCGATTCAATTGCTTCGCTCAGTTGATTTTGTGCGGTGCGGTGAGCAGTCATGGCAGCGGTCCTGCTATCCTTCTTTAGTTGTTACCCTTTTCTGCTTTTTTGCACTAATTTTCAGAGTTTTCGTTGATGCTGTTGTTGTTTTTCATTTGGGGTTTTGTTTTTGTTAAGGGCACTAGAAATCTTCTCCCGCTTGCGCGCACCATTGAAATACGCAGCGAACCAAGGGTCAATCACATTAAAAGTTTACTTCTATTTTTTGTATATATATTTTTTTCTTTTTTACGCAAAGCGATGTGGCATTTGACTGAAGTATTTACTGGAAGTAGTGGTTTGAAATACAGCCCGAAAAAGAGATAGCTAGATTGATAAAAATCCGACAGAATGGGAAAAACATGGCACGGAATTCATTAAATTAAAAACAAAAAAAAAAAAAGGCAGAAAAACTCAATTACCTTAATTATATTTCTGTGTAAACAGCAGAAAAAGAGAGCCAAAGTTGAAACAAAAAAAGCGAAACCAACAAGCAAATAGATACCGTTGCTTCGCAACTGCATGGGTGGCGGGTGCTTGTGACGGATGGGAGACGTCAGCGAAGCAGCCCTTGACACCTACGGCACGGAACCGAAAAATTTAATGCGCTTTGCAAACGGAAACAACCGAAAATGAAAAAAGGCGCTTAGTCGCAACAACAACGACGCAAACTTACTAGTAGCTGCAAAAAATATACACGAGAGTGGTTTGAAATGCTTTGAACTAAACTCCTGCAACATAAATATGCATACAGAAATAGGCAAGTGCAAAATGTTCACACCTTTTTTAACCACCTTAAACAGAACATAATCGCTTGATATTTTTTTGTTGAAAAGAGGAGCAGATACGAATCTAAGTTTTTTTCTAATGTATTGCGTCTAACGGAGGTTAAAACCAGGAACGCCCTCGGCCAATCACATAGACTTAACTTAACTTTCAGCTCTTCATATTTGCTAAAAAGAAAAACAACAAAAAAGTCAAAAGTGAGTGACGTCAAAGGAATAAGCAACAGACGAATATGTGTTGTTTTGGTTCGGCGCCGCTATATACACACAATGAGAAAAAGGAATTTGATTAGTCCATTTTCTTATTTACATCGTTCCATGCACATTAATGCTTTAACATGGGATGCTAGAAGAATACAATAACGTAGCGTATTTCACATAGCTGCTCTCTTTTTTGTTTCTTTCTGTATGTGTGTGTGAAAACACGAATGTGTTTATCATTCCCCCTGGGGCTATGGCTGGACAGCGTTTAATTAGCGGCGTAAGCCACTCCTGTATTACCTTTAAACCAGAAAGTCGAATTTCGACCACTGGGAGGAGTATTAGATTATTAGATTCGTGATTAGCACTACAAGACGGGTCGATCTAGCCATGTCCATCTGTCAATGAGTTTGTCTACGCCCTATTCCGTTAATCTATGAAACAGATAAAATTTTGTTACACATTTCAAATTATGCCGGAACAGACCTGATTATTTTTAATTACTAAATGTAAATGTAGCTCTAGTGACTAAAATATGGAAAGATCCCAATACTAGGTATATATGAGAGTGGCACAAAAACAAAGTTTTACCTTATGATTTGAAGAGTTTATATATGGAATTAACATTTTCATAAAGCAAAAGGCTGTAGATTTCAGACGATCTAAAAGAGATTACTCGGACACCTCTTTTTTTATGAAAAACTTTTTTATTGTAGTCAATATCATCTTAATAATTGATATGGTAACTTTTAGTGGACGGATGGTTGACATATACATTAATAGGTGGGACCCGCCCACTGTTTGGGGTAGCCCCCATACAAAACTACTTCCCAATTTTGTGTTTTTATAAGAAAAACTTCTTTATTAAAGTCAATATTAGGTTGAAATACGATATGGTTCCTTTTTTAGACATCCGGTTAACACATATAGACTAATGGGCGTGGCCCGCCCACTTTTAGGGGTAGTCCCATATAAACGCACAGCTAACTTTTATGCATTTGTATGGAAAACGTCAATATCAACTTGAAATTCGATATGGCGGTATCTTATACATCTACTACATCGCTTCATACACATCTAATAGTGGGCGTGTATCCCCACTTTTTGGGGTAGCCCTTATTTAAACCCCCACTTTATGTTTTACAATAATATTTAAAATTTCGTGTGAATGGTATTAGAGCTTCGGTTCAACCGAAGTTAACGTTTTTTCTTGTTCTTCTATCGAAAGCAGCTAAGTTCATGCTAATCTGTTGACAGGTTCAAAATGACGCGCTTTTTAGTAACAGCAGTTTTTGTAGTTATGTTAAATTTTGTTTTAATCTCGGTTAAAAATTTTCTGAGACCTACGAATTGTTAAAAAAAAGTTTGTGATGCTGATTACATCAGTCGTATTAAAGTTAACACGTGGTTTACACGATCTCAAAACGGTCGTGAAGATTTAAATGATGATACAAGAAGTGGACGACCCGAAACAGTTAAATGATGAGCAAAAAATCACTCGTGTAAAGTATTGCAAAGACATCATTTCAACAGTTGAAAACGATCCAGATTTTCTTGATTCTTGTTGGAAGTCAAAAGACGAGCCAAAACCTAAAAAAAAATTGAGCTTTCAGAAGCCAATAATCGAGAAAATGTTGATAACTTTCTATGATTCTAAGGGTTAAACTGTCAATGGACAATATTATTTACAAAATTTACATCATTTGTGGTCGAAAGTTCTACGTGTTAGGACCGAATATTCCAAAGGGAAGCAGCTGTTTTTATTCCATGATAATGCACCACCACACAAGACCACAAGAGTCAATGAATTTTTGATTAAAAAACAGATTTGTCTCATCGACCAACCTCCGCATTCGCCGTGAGATTATTTTCTCTTCCCAATAATGAAAACTGCAATGAAAGGAGCTTTTACCGATGACATTCCAGCCATACAAGCAGCCGTGACACAGGTGCTAAAGAACATCCCAAAAAGCGAGTTTACAAAGTCTATGGATAAATTGGTTAAGCGTTCCAAAGGTTATATTGAGTTAAATTTGAATAAATATTAGCTTTGAAACATATCAACATGGTTGTTTTATTTTATAACTAAAAAGTTCGGTTATTTTAAGATCACACTTTGTCGTTTCTAGTTTAACAAAAATAAAAATTACTGAAGGAGGACAGCTTGCATGGGCGCTACTATTTCTAGTAGGGTTGTTACATACATTTTTTAAACTTTGGCTACTTGTGGACAAGGAGAGTCTAAATATGCCAATATGAAGGCCATTTCTCATGCAGTTTCCAAAATAAAATTATTGCTTTAAATACGCTTCAACTTTAATATACCTCTAACCATGTCAATGTGCAGCGTATCATACAATCTAAACTTCATTCATTTTTAAAATGCACTTTATAAAATAACTGAAATAGAATATCTTTCAATATTTAATGTTAAACTGCAAAATTTTCAGATGCAATCAAAGGCTTATTACTCGCTATACTTCGTTTCGCATGCAGCGAGGACTAATTTTATATGCATAAATGCAAACAATTGGAATTATTTATTTTGTACGCAGAAAAGTTTTCGATTTTTAATGAGGAAATAAAATATGGCTTGAGTTCAGCCTTCCTAAGGACAATTTTAAACAACTTTTTTGTGCACAAGAATTCCGTGCGAAATGTAAAACCAAAAAAAAATCATATATAATTTGACCATTGTAAAAACGAAAAACAAAAAAACCAAAGGAATGCGATGTCAGGATATACGCAGAAATATTAACTAGACAGTTTTGATAAAATTTAAAGCATTTTTTCTATCTAAATTGTATATACACACATTTACTATTAATGGCTAATTTCGCACATAATTGCTCAGTATACAATTTTTTGGCTCTGATGAAGTGCCAATTATAATTGTTTCCATGCGGAATACTGCAGTTGTATGGGTTTACAATCTGTAGTGACCAGATATGTATCTATGAGGGAAATATTATTAGAATGCACACACACCAACTTAATTTAAAATGTAATATCAAACAAAAACAAAAACCTTTTGACTAGGTAAAAACCAAATGACGAAAACCTATCTGCAATTCACAGAAAATTTTAATATATCAAAATTTTCCCAATGCATTGTCAATCTAAATCAATCTAATCTACCAGGTATGTCGCAAAAGAAATTGAACTTTATAAAAATAGCTATTTCTGGAGGAGCCATCTATTGGTATGCACATGCGTTGGAATGGGAGGTACATCCTTCACTGACATCTTGTAAAAATTTTATCAAATATTAAGTTCTATTTTAAACTTGGTAAAACATTCTCCGAAACGTTCCAAAAGATGAAACAAGTTTATGGTGATAATTGTCTATTCCGTAGCAATGTTCACGAGTGGTTTAAACGTTTTCAAGAAGGTCGTGAGGATGAAAAGTCGGGCCGGCCAAAATCAGTGGTGATCGAAAAGAACATTGAAAAAGTGCGTGAATTCATACAAAATGAGCCGAAATCTTCGTTGCGTTATATGGAAATGGAATTGAATCTTCCCAAAGATTTGATTCATCGCATTTTGACGAAGAATTTGGGTCTACAAGGCCTGTCGCAAAAGAAACAGGACTTTTTAAAAATAGCTGTTTCTGGTGGCGCCACATATTGTAAAGGTTGGAAAGGTACATCCTTCACCGTACTCGACTGATTTGGCTCCGTGTGACTTTTAGCTATTTGGAAAACTTCATTTGCCTATGAAAGGACACCGCTATGGGGACATTGGAGCCATCCAAAAGGCGTTGACCGGCATTCTGAAGAACATTCCGAAAAATGAACTAAAACACTCATTCGAAATGCTTATTGACCGTGCAAAACGCTGCATTGAAGCACAAGGAAAATATTTGGAATAAAAAAAAATCACTTTTGCAAAATATTAAATTTTTATTGTTTTTTTCGAACAGTCCTGTATCTTTTGCGACACACCTGATTGATGCACAACAAAAATTTGGTCTCAACTTTCGGCAAAATCACAAAAAGTTACTTTTCAAAAATTATTTTGACCTATATTCATTGAAAGGTATTCGAAAGACCTCAACGAGCTATCACATGTTGAGAACCATTTCGCCACAGTAGCCAATTAAATTTGAGCTTATTTCACGGTGGGGTGATCCGATATATGTTATAACATTTTCTGAATATAAGTTTCGAGACCTTTGTACATGGTACATAGCACGATCGGACAGGTGCCATGCCACAGACCTAATTTTCTAGCGATTTTCAAATCGTCTCTTATTAAACTAGTGATTTGAATAAATACGATTCTAAAATACATTTTGTAAATAAAACGACCTATCGTTCCAGATACTAGGGAGTACAATTTCTGATTAATTTACATCTAAACAGTTAATCATTCCATAAGTTTTAATTAATATAAATTAGCATTTTACTAAACCAACTATCAAATCACTAGTTGAATTTGTCATTCACAGCGGAGAGCCACGCGATTTACATTTCACTGTTGACACTTTTTTTAAGCAAATTTCCGAACTTAGTTTTTAAGTAGATACTTAGCATGCTGCTGTTAACGTTAAAACAAAGCTAAAAATAAGTAAGTTTAATTGCAATTATTGCAACCCTAATCGCGTATTTATTGTGCATTTTACGAAACAATTTGCGACAATTTTAGTTACTTGTTGATTACAATTCACCGCGATTTGTTTGTTGCCATTTAAGTACTACCGTATAGTAGGTGGCCCACAGCTGCTATAGTTGTCGGGTAAACTTTTTAGTATGGCGGGGAATGAATTCAAATTGTTTTGCTTGGAAACTACAAAAAAAAAATGTTTAAAAAATGTAGTTAAAACCAATAATAATGGAGAATAGACATTAGACTAATTTATTCTTGTGTGGTGTCCGCCCTATTTTGCTAATTTCAAAATCGTTTTTGTGAAAAGACTATAAAAATCAAATCACTCGAAGTTCTGTGACATGGTGAAATTGTTTGAGCGCTTTGGCAAATTACTAGTAGCCATATCGCTAGTGTTTTCTCTGGCACCCCAGATATACCCACTACTATAAGAATCATATTGGTCTATGTGTGACCTCTAAAAAGAGCTTAGTCGGCATAACCTATATAAGAAAATAAAAAATACGATTCCCTTCAAACAATGACGCTTAAACAAGCGTACTCTCTCGAGTAACGGTTCCGTTACTGGACATTGGCGCAGTTTATGAGAGCATAAAGCAACAACAATACACAGAAGAATGAAAGAGAGCTGAACTTGCAAGAATGCAACATAGCATGCTCTGAAAGTATAATATCTGTTCGTATTCCTTATCATTGGATAACAGAAATTCATGGGTTACACGAGTCGTTGTTCAATTAAGCGTGATTTGAAAGCAGTCATTTGCAATGCGCGATGAGGGTTAAGTGATGATAGGTTGCGGCAAACCTTGAAACAAGTGTGGTAGCAGCCGATCAGAAAGATATATGAGTAGAGTGAACGAATTCGACTAAATTACCGAAAAAAATACCATGAATTACACTCGAAAATTGCACATAAACAACTCCGGGACTTAGAGAGACAGATTTTGTATAACACTGGCCTACATGAGTTAGTGTTTCCGTATGGATTTTTCATGCTGAACACGAATCTGAATCGTTTTCAAGAAAACAGGGATTTAAACCCCTAAAAAGAGCGTTTTTAATTTTAAAAAAGTGTTCCGCCATATTGGATCCGCAATTCTAAATTTTTAAAATTTAACTGCATATACGTAATCAGCGACCCTCAAAACACCCAAGTAAGAAGTTTTAAGCGATTACAACAAATTTTAAACAAATATCTTTCTGTTTTCATTTTTTCCTCCAGCTCAGATTCGTGTTCAGCATGAAAAATCCATTCGGAAACACTAGGTCCCATCTTATTCGCATTCAAAAAATTGGAATTTGCAGGGCAGTGTAATTATGCACAGTTCCATATCAATATATGTATACTAAGAGATATCGAGCGGTCACGCTATACAATTTCGAAAGTGTATATGTACATTTGTGGATAGAACTGTAGAAATTAAGATACTGTTTTTACTAACAGTAAATAAATCATTAAAAAAATTAAATTGAACAACAAGTACGTACTACCCAAAACAACACCATACCTCAGACAGCAGTTGAGTTCATAGGCATGGCCTCAAGAATTGCACTGGAGTTTGAAGGCTCAGCTGAACATCTGAAATCCTTTATAGTTTGAGCTACGACAAATAAGCACTATCAACCAAGCCAAGACACATATCTAATGAAGACTAAATTAAACGGAGTGACAAACAATTTGTTACCGGGTAATCAAAAAACAATCGACATACTTAATACTTAATCCAAACGCTAAAAGCTAAGGTTGTAAAAGAGGTAGAAGACCTCTATTTCATTGACGTTATATCTATCTTTAAGATATTTATGTATCTACAAAATCTATAAGCTAGTTCTGTACAAAGTGCGTATGAGATGAAACAGTAGAAGGCAATGGAATCTTTTAATACACTGCTTACCAATGCTACTGTTTTATTAAATGTTAAAATCCCTAGAAACTCAAATGGATATATGGGTAGCATTTGTTTAATAACAATAATTTACCTATGCATAAGTCTACACAGAGCACACTCGTACGTATACGAGTTTAACAAGGGCGGCTGCTGCTTTTGAACTTGTGAGTGTGTACTTATGGAGCAAGAGCCCCACCCACTCTCAAATCAAAATATCATTGATTATTTGTATGCTTGCCGAAGTATTTTCTAAACTTTTGTTGTTTCTTCTTGTTAATTTTTAATTCTTGCTACGCACAGTGTGGCATAGTATATTAATATTGTCACTTAGTTTGCAACACTCAGAATGTGACATCGGAACAGCATTAATCAGTTTCACGAGTTGAGTCCATCTGTGTGTCAGTGCCTACGTTTGTAGACCCGCACTTAGTTTATTAAAATTTGTTCTCATCACTGTGGAGAATAGTCTGTATGTAGACAACATGAACGTTTAGTAAGCTCTCATTAGTATCTTTCGAACACAAAAATGGCATAATGTACAGCTAATAATATGCATCTAATTTGCATCTATATTTTCTATATTTTGCATCTAAATATTCAAAAAACTGATTACCATTTTCTAAGTTTTTGTCTCCGAAATGCAGTTGTGTTCTCGTTTGTCAAATACTTCTGCGATTTATTTATTGTTTATCATGTTACCCCTGAAACTTAGCTACAAACTGAACAAACTTCCACTGAAAGTGATAACAAACTAAAATTTAGTCACAATTTTAACTAAAAATATCTTTGAATGCAACCATTTTAGCAAATTGGCAAATGGCCTATAACTCTTATAATACTGAAGATATGGTCATTTAACTTAAACAGTTGGAAAGCTCTCATTGAAATCCTTCGAACGTAAAAAAGCATTTATGTCAGCTTATTAACTGCAGCGATATAAACACATGAATTCTCAAAGAATGTGAAAGTGTAATTAATTAAAAGGGACTTTCGATTGGGCCCATCATTCACATGCTCAACATTTTCCTTTTTCACTTACAAGCTTGTTCAGTGGCGTTAACGTGTGAGTGACAAAATGATGTTCGCTTTATTTGAATGTGAGCTGTTTGTGGTCATGTTAATAAATATGATATAATATCGATAATACGAGGTGTACTATTTATATTTCGGGAATAGCAAATAATAACAAACATTTTTTAAATGAAAATGGCTTTATTGCTTTTCAAAATATTCCCCTTGATGATCAATACACTTTTGCATTCGTTCAAACCATTTGTCATAGCAGTTTTTCCATTCCTCTGGAGACACCTCCAAAACATGGTTTTCGAACGCTTCAACTGGTTCTTCGGCGCTCGTAAATCGTTGACCACGCACTTTACCTTTGATAGTCGATAACAAGAAGAAGTCATTGGGTGCCAAAACAGGACTGTACGGGGGATGAGTCATTAATTCAATGTTTTGACTGCTCAAAAATGCACTTGTATGACGTCTTTGGCGGTTCGTTTTACGAATTTCTCCGAAGACTTCTGGCAAACAAATGGTCGTGTACCACTCAGAATTGACCTCCTACGTTGCTCAAGCAGAACAGTGGCCACATGACCCATTCGTCCGAAGAAACAGGCTATCATTTGCTTCGCTGTGCTTCTTCCACGAACAACTTTTGTTGGATTTGGCTCGTCTTGGAATACCCACCCGCACGGTCGATTGCTCTTTTGTTTCCGGCTCATACACATATATCCATGATTCGTCACCTGTCACAATTATATACACGTCTTTTGCAGCACCACGGTCGAACTTTTTAATCATTTCATTACACCAATCGACGCGAGCCTCTTTTTGAGCGATTGATAAATTATGGGCTATCCAACGAGAGCAAATTTTTTTTACAGCTAAGTGTTCATGCAAAATCGAATGTATTGAAGTGGAACTAATGTGCAAGGATGCCTCTATCTCACGATATATCACATGACGATCTTGCATTATCAGTTCACGCACTGCATCAATGTTTTTGGGCACAACACCGATTTTGGACGACCTTCACGGAATTCGTCGGCGACCGAACTACGACCACGATTGAATTCACTGATTCATTCACTACCAGCGATATACTGTGGTTTTTGATGGTGCTTTATCGCCATACAAAGAACTGAGTTCATTGACACATTCTTGTTGAGATAATTCACGTCGAAAGCTGTGAAAAATAATGCAACGAAAACCTTCTCTTGAAATTTTCATTTTTTGGCCAAATTGCTTTTCTTAACGCACTGTAAACAAAACAAATAGCAATAGTACATCAAAATTTTGTGAGTACGTTTATGCAAAAAAAAAAAAAAATGGCAAACTTTATTATGGTGTTGCCATATTTTAGCTTTTTACATTAGTGTTGCCAGTTCCCGAAATATAAATAGCAGCCCTCGTAAATTGGTTGTTACAACGCAAAAAAAAAAAAAATATATATATATATATATATATATATATATATATATATATATATATATATATATATATATATATATATATATATATATATATATATATATATATATATGTATATGTATATAGAATAAGTAAATACAAATTTCTTTATTTTTTGGCAAAGTGCGTGATACTCGAATTTCAAGTAGCGCATACGAATACGAAAGCAGGAATCCTGCTTGTCTTTGGATTTCCACATCCTTGCATTTCTCTGTTGATTTTTTTTTTGCTGAGCTGCTGAATTGAACGCGGTAAAGCGGAGTAGGCCAAGCAAAAAGTAAGAAATAACACAAACATTTTGCTTTATCAGCATTTAAAGTAAATTACTAGCCTATTGAGCGCGAGAAATACAGGATACAAATAAAATCCTTAACAGTCGCAGCTGTGCTCTATCTCACTTGCTTAAACGTGCGCCGCTAAGTATGCTACGAAAAATAAGTAAAAGCTACTGCGACAATGTCTAACGACGATGGTGATGGCGACGGCGACGGGGCATCAAAGGCAGCTCAGCTAAAGCAGAATACGTGTATTGAGGCCGTCTGTATAGGGCTATGCATTTTGTGGTTTCAAAAATAAACGAAAATACATACAATTTTTTTATATCCATTATAATCTTTGTGCCTTGACATTATGTGTGAAAAATTACATCATACAATTTATTTCGGCTGTCTCGGGATCTATTGCAATAATCGTTACTTTAGAAGCAGCAAATAAAACCGCAGAGTATTTCGGTTTAGGTTACGGTTTTGGTTCATGTGGCTTGGTATAAGGTTCTGTACCGGTTCGAATTTATTTCGGTATCCGGTTTCGGTACGGTTCTTGGTACGATACCGGTACCGGTCAATATTAAAATTCTTAAAAAAGAGAACAACAATTTCTATTGCCAACGTTCCAATATGACCATATATGAAATTAATAACATGTTATTAATTTTTTTGAAATAAACTAGCCATGTCCGTCTGACAGCCTGTCCACTGTCTGTATCAATCAAAACTAGTTTCTCAGTTATTAGGTATAGATATAAAAACGGGTATGGATACTTCGTAAGTTCCTACGATAAGTTCCTAAGGATAGCCACCATAGAAACCAACCGCCCTTTTGTCGAGTTTTGTATGAAATGTTATTGCGACCTGCCGATTCCTTAGCGGATTCATAATAAACTTGACGCTGGAAAATAAATGTTCTATGCTTACTTGCTTAGCTGGAACTGCGAAAAGAGCTTTTGACAAATCGAAAAATTCTCAAAAATTTGTGGAATCTTCTAACCTATATGTACATAATGTATTTTTTATTTTCCTTTGCATATGTACACTATGCAAATTTGATCCGATGAGCCCTGCAGACCATAATGCGTACCACACTGTGACTTTTTCTGGGTATAATGGCATCTCTTCAACTATTCTTCGACGAATTTCCAAGATGCAACGATGCATTGGATACGCTGCATATACGATCCATTATCACAATTTCCAGACAACACTTTACAAATGAATATAGTTTTTACAGTTTTCAAACACCAGCTACATATTGGTTAACCCTATATTATGTAAATTTGCATGAAAAATATAATTATGTAAACAAATTTTGTGTGTGTTTTG
>JAWNNQ010000052.1:80000-190000 GCA_035044765.1 Leucophenga montana
TATATATATATATATATATATATATATATATATATATATATATATATATATATATATATATATATATATATATATATATATATATATATATATATATATATATATATATATATATATATATATATATATATATATATATATATATATATATATATATATATACATATATATATATATACTCTCTCTCTCTCTCTCTCTCTCTCTCTCTATATATATATATATATATATATATATATATATATATATATATATATATATATATATATATATATATATATATATATATATATATATATATATATATATGATAGTAGTAGTAGTAGTAGTAGTAGTAGTAGTATATATGAGAGAGAGAGAGAGAGAGAGAGAGAGAGAGAGAGAGAGAGAGAGAGAGAGAGAGAGAGAATATATATATATATATATATATATATATATATATATATATATATATATATATATATATATATATATATATATATATATATATATATGTACGTAGATATGTATAGTTGTTTTAGTGAAATTGGCTTTTCAGGCTGTTCTGTCGCAGCTTTTGTGAGGATAAAGGTTTTATGTTACAATAGTTTAGTTGCCCGACTAAATTATATCCTGCGCAGCAATAATAAATTAATCTTTGATGTTTATGAATTAGAGCTAGCATCTTAACTATATTTATAATAATTATATTTTGACTGCATTTTAATACTTAAAATTATAGTTTTAATTCATTTTATGCTACATTTCAACATGTCAGAATAGCACTACCGCAAAAGTCTACGTACAGGCGTCTTTTTTCGAAGAAAATGATGTGCTAATAACTGTTAGGATATCGGTTTTTCGCCAGTACCTCCGTAAGACGGTTTGGCATGGAGTCCACACATTTTGTTTGTTGTTGTATCTTCAGTTGTAATTTTTTCCCATTCCTCCATTATTATGTCTTTTTTCATATTTTTGGTGGTAATGGTGTGTTAACGGGTTCTTCGTTCGAATAAGTCTCACAAATGCTCTGTGGGAATCAGGACGGGACATTGGGGAGGTGTCCTCAACTGATTTTTTATATTATAAAGAAGCCAGAGCTTTACTTTATTTTTATTGATTCAATAAATGTTAGTTTTCCAAACCACAACTCTTCTTCCACCATGTTTTACGGTTGGCAACAAATTTTCCTTTTCAAAGGCCGTACCGATCTTTCCTCACAACAGCTTGTTTCTTTTTAACCCGAAAATACAAAATTTACTCTCATCCGAATAAATAACCTTGTTCCAAAACTTTGGGAGCTTAAAAACTTACTTATTTGCAAACTCCATGCGCTTCTGCTTATTTACAGCTGACATATGGCGTTTCTTACGGGCAACTCGACCATGATACCCAGCTTTTTATTTTAAATTTCAAGGCTGTATCATCGGAAATTAATGTTGAATACCTTTCTTCTAGTTTTCGTGCAGTCAACCTTGGATTCTATCACACTTATTGAATATCGCGGTTTTACTCTCATTTTGTTAAGAGAGATGAACGACCCGAACGGTGTTTTGACTGGATAGAACCCTTTGAAGTGTAGTAAGGTACTAGTCTTTGTATTGATGAGTGAGCTCTGCCAACTACTTTTCCAATTTGTCTATAGGATTTTCCCTCAAGATATAGCTTCAAAACAGTTTTTCACCCATCCGCACCAATTTGATTACCATTGACATTCCAATTGATTGAAAAAAACTACAACGTGAGATGAGCATTTTTTAGAATATTTTTAGGTAGCTGTAATCGCATATTTGCTCATTCTACGCTGTACGCAGACTTTTGCGGTAGTGCTATTCTGACATGTTCAAATGTAGCATAAAATGAATTAAAACTATAATTTTAAGCATTAAAATGCAGCACACAAAAATATTATTAGTTAAGAGATATTAATAAACTATATATTGAAATAAAACAAAATTTGATTCAATACATAAAACATTAGCTGAGATATTTGCGATTAAAGTTAAAATTTCAAATTTTTTTGTGGTGCACACAGACTTCTTCGAGTAAGTGTATGTCGTAAAAAAAAGAGTAAATATTAAATTTAGTTTTAAACTCGGTAGCAAGTTAGCTGAGATTTACGAATTGTTAAAACAAGTTTGTGATGATGATTGTGTGAGTCGTACTCAAGTTTACACGATTTAAAAACGGTCGTGATGATTTAAAATTTAAATTTTAAATGATGATCCAAGACCTGGACGACCCAAAGCATCTAATCGTGCTGAGTTAGTGGAAAAAGTAAGTGAAATAATGGCTATCGTTGAGGATGGTGGCAGAAGAATTAAATTCATTTTACTATACAATCTACAAAATATTAACTGAAGATTTGGGTAAAAGAAAGATGTGTGCACGTTTTGTTCCACATCAGTTAAATGATGATAAAAAAAATCGCTCGTGTAGTCAATGAGTTATTAATGAGAAAACAGATTTGTCTCAACGGCCACCCTCCGTTTTGGCCTGACCTATCACCGTGCGATTATTTTATCTTCCCAAAAATGAAAACTAAAATGAAAGCAGATTTTTACGATAAAGAACATCTCAAAAAGCGAGTTTAAAAAGTCTATGGATAAATTAGTTGAGCGTACCACAGTGTATATTGAGTTAAATGGATCATATTTTGAATAAAAATTAGCTTTCAAACACATAATACCTTGCTTCTTTTATTTTATAACTAAAAGGTTCGGTTATTTTTAGAACACACCGTTTACTTTCTTCGTAACTGTGTCTTAGGATTTAAACATTTAGCACATTTTCTTATTTAATTTAAATTTATAAAAATTTGTGTTTATTTGCTGAAACCCGTCTAGGTCGGTTTACGCAACAACGAGGAGTGACAGTTCCATATATTTTATAACATCAGAGTTGACAATTAATTTTTTCTCGCTGCATGAATCATAATCAACTCTGCTTAGCAAAAAAAACACTTTCGTGCATTAAACACCTACAAAATTTCTCTGTGAAATTCAAATCACCAGACGTAATTTTGTCTAAGGATATATATATATATATAATATATATATATATATATATATATATATATATTTATATATATATTTTATGGCTACACATGCTGACAGTACGGCAATGTTCGCAAACTCTAACCTTCAAAATAAAGCTTCAATGGACGTTTGTAATGTTAGTGTGTATCTGAACCATATAATCTATTAGATAGAGTCCTGTAGGCGAAGATCAACGAAATTAACAAATCAAATAAAAAATAACAAAAACTAAATAAAACTAAATTCAAGAGATGTACTTTCCCACTTTGACTCAGCCATGCTTCAACTGATTGCGAATTATGAAATTAAAGTCGAATTTAATTTAGTTTTTAGAAATCTTCACCAGACTGAGAAGTTTTCTCTCAGACAGATATATGGACAGACAAATGGACAGACGAACGGAGGGACGGAAATGTCATGCCTTGAACATGTCGAATTTCGTGCCAGATAAACTGCTTTTGCGGGGAGTTCTTCTTCATTACTTTAATATGAAGAAAAGTGTGGCCGAGGGGCATTGAATCTTAGTGGAAATTCACGGCGAGCATGCTCTATCTGAACAATCGTGTCGGAGGTGGTTTGATCGCTTTAAAAGTGGTGATTTTAAGCTCGAAGTTAAGGAACGGCCGGGTGAATCCAAAAAGTTTGACCACGAAGAATTGGAATCATTGCTCTATGTGGACCAATGCCAAACACTTCAGAAGTTGTCAGAATCATTGGGAGTGGCTGAGTCGACAGTCAGCAAACGTCTAAAAGACATGGGATTGATTCAAAAGCAAGGGAACTGGGTGCCATACGAGTTGAAGCCGCTCGACGTCGAAAGGATTTTTCGAACACCAAAAAAGAAAGGGTTTTTTTTTGCATCGCATTGTGACTGGCGATGAAAAGTGGATCCATTACGACAACCACAAGCGCAAAAAGTCATGTGTTTTGCACGAATAGTCATCACATCATCCATCGCAAAGCCGAATATTCATGACATGAAGCTAATGCTGCTCCAACCGAATGAAACGATCACTGGGGAACGCTATTGTACTCAACTTATGCGTTTGAGCCGCGAACTGAAGCAAAAGAGGCCGGAATACGAAGAAAGGCACGACAAAGTGATTTTGCACCAAACAAGTTTATAGAGACTCATCAGATTTAATTTAAACCATTGAAATAATGTTGAAACGCTGTCGTGTGAGTGCATTTTTGACGGTGAGCTTTCCGAGCTTTGAAGAAAGGGGAAATGGTCGATAAAGTCCATGGTACGACTATGATAATGCTTGATCGAAGATTAAAAGTGCTTGAAATCGCTGAGACTGTGTGTATCTCATGTGTACGAGTGGAATTACGCATTTCACTCAGTTGAGAATAATGGTGATTATGTGAAAATGACGAAATATAGAATAGATTTGCACTGCTGCGATTATTTTCTATTTCCTAACTGACGAATTGGCTCTGTGGTAAACTGTTTGGTTCGAATGCGGAAGTCATTGCTACAACAAATGCCAATTTGAAGGGCTTCGAGAAATCTTATTACGCACAGGATGGTAACGTTGAACTAATTGAATGGAGAAAAAAGGAAATTATTTTAAGAAATAAAAAATAAATGTTTTTTTTTTATTGAATAAGCTAATTAATTCTGTACTACGCCATATGACCAGCGAGGGAAATGAAGTGTTGTTTGTAAAATATACTAAATGCTTAAAGCCATGCGCATTTCTGTCCATTGAATTTCTTACTATTAAAATGTATTTTTTCGCCTACATGCGAGTATTATTGTAGGCTTCGGCACTTACATTAAATTGGCAAAATGAAAAAAGTATATCAGGCCTCTTCTAATTTTGACTTACTTTGTTTTGAAGTTATATTCAATGGTATCATGAACAAAAACTTGTGCAAGAAATCACAAATCGTGTATATAGGAAGCCAATGTAGAACTTCTGAGTCTCAGTCTGTGGCTCATTAAACAATACTGCTGCTAGTACACAGGGAAGTTACATGCTGAAATAGCTCCCGCTTGGCATATTAGCATAATGCATAATATCTCATCGTTCCGTCATCATCATCATGGTCCTCACCATCACCATCTCCATTACCATCACTATCACCGTTCTGTTGTCGTTGACGACGTAGGTACACTCGTAGAAGTGAAGAAAAACTCAACAGCGTCAACAGCAACAGCAACAACAAAAACAACAACTCTAAACTTTTACGCACATATTTTGCGCTAACAGCATCATAAATACTGACCAAACTACGAAATTTGCAAAATACAAAATTTAATAAAGCAAAAAAATAAGGCAAAACAAAAAACAAATGGAATGGAAAGTACGTATTTAAAATGTTGGTGTGAAAAAATACTTTGAATAAATTTTGATAAAGACAAAATGTGAAATTTTTCCGCTGTTTTTCAATGTTAAAAATAAAAAAATTCAAGCGAAAATGTCAATCGATGCTACTATAATAACTAAATATTTCATTCCGCTTTAAGTGTTCAGCTCAATAAAGTGTGTAAATTGTATCTATGAAACTACAAAGTGGCTAGTTTGTTTGTATGGAGCTTTCCCTAAAACTGAGCAGAACACGCCCATTAATTATTCATTTAAACGAGAATGTATGCGGTCGGCGGTCAACTCAATCGACTGCAAACTAGGAATTACTTAGTATATTATTGCGTTTATGTGTTTGTTGTTATTGCCTTATCAATTGCCTTTGTTATTATTGCGTATCAAACACTACAGCTATAAATAGAGAGGCAGTCACCATAATAATAGCGAAGCGCATACAAAATAAAACTGGCAAACTTTTCTCCCGCGCACGTTTCAAGTTGCTATCGTTTAATATTTGTGTGTGTGCGTTTGTATTTCTTGTAAAGCCTTACTACAGTCAATATCAACTCAAAATTGAATATAGTGACTTCTTATGAACGAGCGAGTAAAAAGACTTAGGGCAAATGTCAGCAAGCTGTACAATGAAACCAGAAGGATGAATCTATGTGAGGTATATACCATATAGCTCACAAGCTATAATAAAGAGATAAGGAAAGCAGCTCAAACATTTCGGGCAATGGCAAAGACGCAGGTTGATGTGAATATTTCACTCCGTAGACCGTATAACTCCTTTACGGAAAGTGAGGAACAAAAAAATCCGGCAACTATCCTCTATACCCAGTTCCCAGGAGGCACATCTGAAATACTCCAACCAGAGCAGTCGCACGTAAGAACACATAGGGCGAGTACAGAATTCGTCAAGTTTAAGTTAAGTGTAGAAAAACTAAGATGGGCCTTCAAATCGTCGGGAATAGATGTTATATTTCCAGCACTACTGCAGAATGCGGAAACAGAAGTACTACCAAAACTGCAGAAGATCATGACCAATAGCCTGGCACTACCTCATAACCCAACCTTTTGGAGAAGGGCCAGAGTTGTCTTTATTTGGGGACATATAACTCACCCGAAATGAAATTCTGTGACCACGAAGAGGAGACCCCTCTCCACATTCTTGCTGAATGTGAAGTTGTAGCTAGAGGCAGACTGCGGATGCTGGGTAATCACTTTATTACAATGGAGAAACTGAGAAGTTTGGATCCTAGGAAAATACTAAGATTCATTCAACATACAATCTTAGGGCAGCTCATCTAACTCAGTAGCAGAAACAATAGACATTTTAGGTCGCAGTTTTTATATGTCCCCATCATAAATATAAATATTGTACGAGTATAATATGAACGAATGCCTCACATATAGAGAAAAAGGTGTGATTTACACTTTTGTGATAAAAATATGGGTATGTCTAGTGATGAACAATATATCACAGTCGTTTGTTTGTTTGTTTTTTCTGTGATTTGCATACAAGTTAATGTGAGTCATAGCTACTATAAAATGTCTACATTTATGGCAACAAAATTCGTAAAATTCCTGTGCAAATACGGTTGAAAGGAAATAATTCTCGACAAAAACTTGAGCGTGATACGTAGAGAGTTTTTACTGGAGCTTTAGTAAGACAGACGGACAGACATGACAAGAACGGAATGTATATTTGTACTTTATGGCAAGGTGGATTTATCTAAAAGGGGAAATATTCCGTTGTAATGACTCTCTTAAATGTTTTGAGAGTGAAACAAAAAATAAATAAATGCACAATCCGCAACAAATGAAAAAGAGTGAGAGAAAAGCTAAGTAAGAAACGGAAAAGAGCGTAGCTGAGCGGAATACATGACCTTTAGTATAAATTCGCCATGCTTTATGGGAACTCACATTTCTCAAACCAATAAACGCTGGCAATACAATTCACACATGTAGTAGTGAAGAGTAATATTAAATTTGTGTGTTTCAAAAAAATATGACTTTTTAGGCCGCATTGTTCAAGAGATAAAGTTGAATTAGTTTTGAATTGAAAGTTTTGAATTAGATCTCGGTTGTGAAATGCAGCTTTGTGATACAGACGCTGATGTCGAGTGTGGCAGTTAGTTCGTTATTCAGTTCTCTTGACAATGATATAAAATTACTTAAATGTGGTTAATGCGAACAATTCTAAAACAATTCTAGTGCGATGATGAATGTCAATGCGGTAATGGAGATAACGTTGACAATGCTTGAATTCGAGTTGTGGCATCATTTTTTTTTTTTTTTGTCGTCTGGCTGTTATTTTATTTCATTTTGTTATGTTTATAGCAGTATTTTTTCAAAACATTCATTCAGTCTGTACATTTTTTACTATGGTTTAATTTTCGCGCTCGGTTTTCATGTGCTACCAATTAAAAGCGCGTGCACATCGTTTGGCAGTGTGACTGTCTCTTTTTTTCTGTAGCAAAAAGTTGTTTTGTTGCCAACTGAGTTTAATTGCGACGAATACTATGCATATGAATGACTAAATGCTTGCATGGCTAGTTGATGGATTCATGCATGAATGAATGCATGAATCATGTTATGATTGAATTCAATGTACAATGTTCGTATCTATACATACATGAATGAATGCATGAATGCATGAATGAATGAATGAATGAATGAATGCGTATTGTGATTTTGTACATTGTAACAATTGATTGTTGGTTTGTTTGATTGATTGACTGTATTCGTCTGGTGCACATACCGTTGTAGTGTGGTTTCTAGAGTTTCGTTTATTGCGTACCTTGGGTGGGCTGACCTCACGCGTTGATATACCCATCTTTTCATGATGTCGCAACTGGACCGGGTAAATGATTTGATAGTAATGTCCACCAATGCGGCGCACTAGCTCTTGATTCTGTCTGTACTCCTTGAGAAGTCGCTCCACCTCGCCTGTAAAACGAATGAAAGAATATATTGGATTTAGTTTAAATTGAAAAAGTCACGCATCTAATATTAAACAATAGACATATTCAAAATGGTGCTTAAATTATTAAAAAGATTTTATTTCATTTTAATAGTTTGCTCGAATTTCACCTATATTACAGGTGTTAATGGAGGTTTGGGCATAATTTTGTTTGAAGAATGTTATATATAATTGTTAATATATCGTCATCATCTATCAAATTTTTATTATCAATCGTAAAACTCACCATACCAACTTTCAAATACTTCGTTAAATTGAAGGAATGAGAGCGTTGCGTTCTTTAATGCTTTACAAACTTTCAGACAAACTAAAAATAGTAAAGCCGGACTTAGACTATTGACAATAAGGGCAATGGACAATACAACAATAATATTGCCAACCGTTCACACTGCATCCATTTTCGTGCAATAATATTGACAGACACATGTTATCAATGAATCGAATAAGACTATTCACAATGTTGTTAAATCATTTTAAAGTATACAAATTTCCATATAAGGCAATAACAAAAAATGTATTGTTATATTTAACGAGTTTTGTGAGACTCCTAGGCGTCTAAAAGCATGAAAATTTTTAATTTTGTAGTATTGGCAAAATACTTTAATAAGTTTTGTCAGAATTGAACAGTTTTCCCCGGTCATGGTAGAAAGTATTGGTATTTTTGTAGTTAAATGAGTTAGATTATACAGATTCCACAAATAGCAAACAATTTATGAACTCTTTGCGAATTATATGGATTTCAAATTATTTTTGAACGTCCGTTTCTGTACCGAGTTATCGGTCACATGTAACAGATTTTAAAACAATAAACAGAAAAATTATGAAAATGTGTGCTGGCTAGTTTTAAATATTTTATACGTTTAAACGGAATAGGCTAAATATCTAACACTATGAATATCTAATACTATGGAATCGAAACTACAATCTCACGTTTGTAAATCTAGTGCTCTACCGGTTAACGACCATAGGTAATATTCGACATACATAGTAGATAAGAACAACAGCTAATAGATCGTTTATATACAGAGATTTAGAAGAAAACTAGCAGTATTGTGATCATCGACTTGTATTCGGGCGTTATCCTTCATAAAAACACAGGGCTTTTAACGTTTATCATTTAAATAGGGTAGCAGATTATTGTCTGGGACCCTTATGTACTCAGGACTGCGAGTATTCATCCTGGAGCTAATGAACTGCTTGTTTAACGTTCCGAACTTGTCAGATGGCGTCAGTAATGCTGGAGACCAACCATCGATATTAAGCTTTTTCTGATCAGAAAAAAATTACCTCATTGGAAAATGAACGATAAGACAAATTCAAGAGATCAATGTAAAATGTTTTTTACCGAGTCCCAGTTAGTATTCAAGTTCTTTAGTGCAAACGCGACCCGCGCAGCTCTCTGGCGTGCGGTTAAGTGGGTAATATTTTTGAGCACACTTCGAACAATGTGTCCAGATTTATTGAAAGTGTGCCAAACAGTCATGGTAGACACATTTTGCTGGCGAATTTGCTTGCTTTTTTAATAATGCGAATACTTTTGTCGCGTTCACTTAAAATTGGTTTTTGACCAGCCCTACTATTATTGCCATAATCTGGAGGATTTTTAAAAGAAAGGGGCAGTTTCGGTACGATTGCGACCGATTTCTTTCGATATTTTGCTCACAGGTCAGACCAACTTCCAAAAGGCAAGCTCTTTTCCTTCTCCCAAAGTAATGTGGCAGTAAAAATAGATTTGTGGTCTGTTAACGGTCACTTTTTGTCTGTTGTCGTTACTTTTTTGTCAGTTATCATTACTTTTGTCTTATTTATCGGTCAGCTGCTACTACATGTTGAACAGGTGCACAGGCCATGCACCATTCAGTATAAATTAGAAGAAAAACATTGGATGAAAGTGCATTAGAAAAAAAAAAAAAAAAACAACACGAGCAAATGCACGTTTGTATTAAAATGTTAATAAAACATTTCAATTTTGTCAGTTTTCTTTTTGCTTTTGCTTTGTTATCGAAATTGTGAAGTCAAGTTGGCAGCTCTCTTTGGAATACATATTTTAGTAGGTCGAACTAGCCAATACGTTTAAAGGCTTAATAACATTCTTGCCATTGAACATTAGAATATAGTGTGAAAAAAATGAGCTATAAAAATATATGCAAGTCGAGAAAATAGCCCTTAAGACTGCAACCAGACAAACTTATTTCATATTGATGCAAAACTAACGGTAGTTCTCCAGCCAATGCCAAAAATAGCAAGTAATGGTTATATTTTGTAGCCTTTGCTTTCATCTTCTTTTTTTGTATTTGTAAAATTCGAAAAGTCTAAGATTTTGCGAGGACAGCTATACAAGTTATTGATGTGTATTGTAATTTGTGTAATTACAAAGTTTGATGTCGCGCGTTACTTCTTATAGACTGTGAAATAGAGATGTTCATACACTTGCACAATCGGACAGACGGTCTTTACCATAACTATTTGATTTTTTATGCTGATCCGGAACAAATGACACAACTGATTGCTAAAATGACACAACTGATACACTTTTAATTAGTGATAATGATGATAAAAGGTTCAGCGAAAGAAATTAATTTGTACACTCTACGCCCTTCAGGGTATACTATTGCATATACGCATACAACAAGAAAGAACGTTGCAGTCGAGTGAACTCGAATTTGAGATACACTGTACTTTGCCTAGGGCTCTTTGTGTGAACCATAGATTTTTATGCGGGAATATTTTATTTTGATTGACATAAAATAACTAAATTTGGTGTTTCTAGCTTAATTAATGACGACAAAACAAAAAAAATTGTTTCTAGTTTCTAAGCACCTTTATATAGATTGGCGCGTTTATTTTATAGATTTTGTCTGAAGATGGAATAGCAGAGTCTAAATATATCCAAGCCTGAATGCTCTACCTCATATAAGGTCTCCAAGATGTCGTCCTTCAAAGCAATAGTCAGATGGTCAGACGTCTACATATACATATACACACGGCTTTTGACGCTAGTAGTTACTATATTTGTAGGGTCTATAGCGCCTTTGACTGTTACATACAATTGAACAAACGTAATAGAGCACAGTCTCGGAATTCTTAAATGGCTTGTTTCTCGGATACTAAAGATTTCCGAATTTTCCGATTTCTCAACTAAGTAGAGAAACCAAATATATAAAGCAATTGGGCTGCAACTCATTGGGATTCTGGGCTGCTAAATACGATTCACAATTATGATTTGTGTACGCTCGGATCAGTGAAGGCAACATTGGTAAATAATCCAACTTTTTAAGGTAAAATTTGTGTATTATTCGAACTGTAAAAGGAAGATGACTTAACAATACGTAGAATTAGTTAAATTATTTAAAATATCCGCGCAGAAGTGTTGAAGAATGAACAGATACTTGGTAGTTACATCTGCATTCTGCTTACTGCATTTATTAACAAATCTGCATGCATAGCATCTTCAAATTAAACAGGATCTGATTTCTCAAAAGCACCTTTATCTTTTTCAACATTGAGTTTCGTTAAATAGTACATCGGCATTTCAATTTACAATTATTTAGCGTTTCCTTATTTTTGTCATGGAAAGCATTGCTTTCAGTTGGAGAGATCTATGCAGGATTCTTCGTCATAATCATCACCATGCCTATTTACAATCTTGGCGTTTTATAGGCGTACCAGTTTGCGTATTTTTCATCTCCAGCAAGTCTTCATTTTATGAAACCATGTTTAAAACTGTGTTAGTAATGTCCTTATTAACACTTGGATGGACTGGCGTCGTGGCTGAATCAACTCGTATCGTTAAGCTGATTAAGAATATATGTTTGTAAATATGTACTCGTATGTACAAACTCGTATATGCTTTAAGTAATGCATCTGTAGTTTGTGGTGTATATTGTCACAAAGATTGCAACATATTTACATAATGGTACAAACTTGTTTGCGTTGCATGTAAAAATGTAACAGCAAACATTCATGTATACAATATGCTTATAGTACGAGGGTAGCATTTTATATTGTACTCCTAGTAATTAAAAAACAGTAATTTATCATTGAAAATGGCTTAATTATTTTTCAAAATATTGTCCGTGAAGATCAGTACACATCAGAACACTCGAAACACTTTTGCTTCTCAAAACGAGCTGTTCAAAGGCTTCAACAAATTCTTCAGGCATCGAAAAACGTTCAAAAAGAAATCATTGAATGAAACGAAAATCTCTAAAATCTCTGGTGCGAACCAATGTGTGAGATCTCGCACTGTCGTGTTGGAGATAAATCGTCTTCGACGGTTTGTTTTATTCAATTCTACGAAAATTTGTGGCAAATAAATGGTTGTGTTCCATTCAGATTTGGCCGCCCTACGTTACTGTAAAGGAATAGTTGACACATGATGAGTTTTGCCTAAAAATACAGGTGACCATTTGCATCGAAGTGCTGCGTCCGCGAACAACTTTTGTTGGAATTTAGTTCGTGTTGGAACACACAAACACTTGATCGCTTCATATGCAGAGATCCCTGATTTGTCAGGTGTTACGATGTTTTGAAACACTGTTTCTTTATTGATACGAGTCTTTTTTTTTGTTTTTTTGTTTTGCGATTCTCCAATCAAGTGGAATCCAACGTGAACAAAAATCTTCATGATGGTTGAATGTTCATATAATATCGAATTCCACTAATACGCAAGGATGACTCAATCTCACGCACGGCATAGATTGTTTCTGTCACAACAACCGAACTTGTACGACATTCGCGATTTTTATTCCTGTGTGTTTCACAGGGGCAAAGTATGGCGCTTTATCGTCAAATATGTCAATTTTTCCAATGGAGATGTCAGCTGGCAGCTAAGAACTTCGAAACTGCTTCCTCGCTTTGCATTGGTTTTTTCCTTGTTTATACCATTGGTTATCGCTTCTAGCTCACACCCTGACGTCAGCCTTAGGGTTGCCAAAATAGCCCAAGTATATACAAACATAAGTACTATATAAGTAGAATCATATAAGAACTAAAATATTGGCAAATCATTTTTTTTGTTTGTTTTGTAGGTTAAAAGCAGTAATCATAGTAGTAAGCTTGAATAAATCTAGTAAAATCGAATCAGAATTTACAACCGCAAAAAGCTGCTGTAACTCTTACAAAGTAGAAAAATAGAAATTTCAAAAATAGGAAAAAAAGTGCATAAAGTTTTATGTAATAGAAAGAAAGAAATGAAACGAAACGCGAATAATAAAGTTCGCGACTTGACAACGTCGATTCCAATTAGAACGAGTAGAGATGGCCTGACAACGTTTTTGCATTTCAAATGCAATCAATGCAAGCATGTGCAATAGAGATAGATAGACAGACAGCAGACAGGCAGACAGACAGAGACACAGACAAGCAAAATGAGTAATAAAGGAAGAGATAGCGAGTGTGTTGTAGGAAGCGGAAGTGGTACGGTCGGAAAACATGAACTGTTATGTTGGTCAACAAGAGGGTGGTCGGAATAGAATACAAATGGAAATTCCATTATATTGTAAATACGAAGTAAATAAGCTGGGTTATTCGAACCGTTACGGAAAGCACTGAGCGCAAAGTCTTAGCATCTTAGCTATTTCAGCTAAGATGCTGAAAAGAAACTCATCGATTTGCTGAAGATGCTGATAGATGGCTTAAATGTCTAGCATGCGGTCTAACATTCCACATAATCAGCGTTCAACCACCGCACAATTCAAAATTTCTTTAAGTTTTATTTGAATTCTTTTCATACGCAACAAAATTATCATTATTTTCTATTCTATCTACAACCGCCAAAAAGTCAAAATTCATGGCAAATCTAATATGAATAAAATTTAATATGTATATTAAAAATGTTTAAATCTAAGCACACATTGATTCTGGTGTTGGGGAAAATAACGGCCAATAATTTTGTACTGTTTTGTCCACCACTAGAACTAATCAGTAGAACTAATCACATTTTGATTTTAGGTTACTGTTTACTATTTTGACAAATAGAGTAAAGCCAAATAAAGTAAAGCTTGAAGCATATTTTTCGAATCTCATGGATCTTCAGGGGAACAAAAACTAAGAAAAGTATAGCAGGCGTTCAAAATAGTCAGCAAAAATCAGTAATCACTCTTTGCTGAATGCGCTCATTCACTTCAATAATGAGGAAACACGTGACGTCACCAAATTCTACCTTGTTATCATCAAACATTCAGCCTACTTTGTATATATTGTTTTTAGACAACAAAATTTGAATACAAATCAAAAAAATATAGCGTATGCAGCTTGAGTACCTCGACTATAGGTCTTGGTTTTTGTATAATTCAGACCTAGTGTGCATAGTATTATCAATTTATCAGAAAGTTTGTAAAGCATAAAAGGAGTCATCGAATTCGATTAGTTCGATTATATATGGATTGTGTTCAACCACTTATACTCGAATACTATGATTATCGATTATTTCGTGCTCCAATTGTTTATTGTTTATTGAAGACATTCTGTGAGGTTACATGAAGTCATTGCTTTATGCAAACATACCAGCTACTTTGGACGACTTGGAACCATTGCCGAAATATGTACGTGCCGCATTGCTTGAAAAAGTGGTAGAAAATTGGAAAAAGTGGTAGAAACCCGAGTGAGCCCACATGCTTGAAATCATATTTAAATACTAATGACATAAATATATATTTAAAATTAAATTTTCAGTTTGAAATTATGTAAATTTAGTATTATAATTCAATTAAAAGTTCTACACCTCTGAAAAACACCCTGTATATAAATATGCATGCCCCGCCTACTTTGAAAGATTGCCTCCATAAAAACCCAAGCCTATTTTTACGTTTTTGTATGAAAAACTTATTTATTATAGTGGATTTTAATTTGAAATTCTTCTTCACATACTCTTCTGCAACTAGAAACTTTTGGCAATATCAGATCAGGAGTGTAATAGGAATCGCTTTCGCTTGAATTTCGCCTTAACTCGAACTCACTCATTTCATATGTTTTAATTAAGAAATAAGCATTTTACTAAAGCAACTATCAAATCACTATTTGAATTTGCCATTCACACTCGACAGCCAAACAGCCAAAGCTATTTGCATTTCACTGTTGCCATTTTTTTCTAAAAAGATTTTCGAATTTAGTTTTTAAGTAGATAGCATGCTGCTGTTTGCGTTAAAGCAAAGCTAAAAATAGTTAGGTTTAATAGCAATTATTTCAACTGTATTTATTCTGCATTTAACAAAACAATTTGCGACAATTTTAGTTCGGTTATAGGGCAATTCACCGCAATATTTTTTACGTTTTTGTGCCCATTTCAAGTACCATCGTAAAAGTGGCATACAGCTGCTAGAGTTGCCATGTAAACTTTATAGGTTGGCGCAGGCGATAAATTTAATAATTGCTTCAAACTACAAAAATAAAGTCGCATAAATAAATTTCTTTTCATTTAACTAAATATCACTGTAAAATTTAATTTGATTTTTATACTTGCGTGGTGGTGTCTACCCTTTGTTGCTAAGCTGGAAAAGGTTTGAAAAAGGCTATTAGAATCAAATCGCTCGATGTATGGTGAATTTATACTAAAGCGTATTCCCCTCTCTCTCTCTCCCTCTCTCAGCAGCGGATTGTGTATTTCGTTTTTTGTTTCACGCTCAAAGCATTTAAGAAAGTCACCCCAGCGGAATACGTCACCTTATAGATAAATCCACCTTGGCTCAAAGTTCTGTGGCATGCTGAAATACTAATTTTTGAGCGATTTGGCAAATCACTAGTAGCTAAATCGCTAGCGCTTTGGCAGCTCTGAATATTTTCGTTTTAGGCAGCAGTTTGGGCGCTTAATACAACTTTTGGTACTGCCAACTTATTGCATAACCAACTAATAAATGACAATTTTTAGTCTGGCGTTGTTGGGAAAACCGAAAAATATTTGGCGTAAGATTATTTGGTAATTTATCAGAAACAGCGTTTGAGCCAATCGTTCAATACATTCAAAACTTTTCATTGCATCCTCGCAGCTGAGCAGAGGCAGAGGCACTCTTTGTTGTCATTTAGATTTGATGATAGTGTTTTGTGCCGGTTTTGGTTCTTGCTAACATGCATATTTTGCTGCTGTTGTTTTTGTGACTGTGTTTTTGTTGTGGCTGTCATTGGACTGACTTTAATAATGCCAACAGCATGAACAGGCAGGCCGCCATCGCCGAAGTTGCATTAAAATCTCAAAAAAGTGTAATGACGACGACAACAACAAGTAGACTGCCATTTAGTCCTTTGCCTAAATGTGCGCTATTTTGCTCTCTAACTTCCGTTAACTCCAGCTCCAGCAGAATATATACATATACATATATATTCATCGCGACTGTTATGTCATCATCAACAGCAACAGAGACGTCAACGTTCGATTTAGAACTTTTGCATCCGCTTGCCGGAAGTTTACCGAGTAAATTGGATGTGATGAAATTAGGTGACTCAGCAAAAAGGAAGGAAGGAAAGAGTAGTAGAAAAAAAAAAACGGCAGGATCAGAACCTGCTGCTTCTGCTGCTGCTGCTAGACCCTGTGCTGCAATTTGCCCTTGTTACCACTGCGCCCTGATAACGTCTTCGTTAGCTCTACTCGAAACTAATGCAAAGTGCTGCTGGCTATTTGTGAGCATCAAACTAAAAAAAAAAAAACAAAAAAAAATCTAAATAAAAAACGGAAAATCAGAAAAACAAAAAGTGGCAGCAGAGCAAAATCTCGGCGTAGCACAAGAAAAATCTGCAAACTGTTAACTGAAAACTTTGCCGCTGTTGAGCCCGAGCTGCTGCAGCTTCGACGCCTATAAACCAAGAACTTTAAAAAGTTTAACAGCAGCAACAACAACAACAGCAACGCAAGAGCAGGGACAATAAAAGTTGGCTGCTGCTGCAGCTCAATGTCGTGCTTGCAGCTGCTGTTGCTACTCCTGCTGCTGCTGCTGATGTCAAAATGGTCGCTACTTCACTCACTTTGACTTAACTTGTTTTTGGTTTTCTTTTTTTTTTTTGTTGGTGGGATTATGGTGCATTAAGCGTTGATACAAATTTCGTAACTCAATGTGAGACCGAAACTGAGATTAAGATAGTCGGTCAGGCTAGCGCTGCCCTCCAGGCAGCTATTTCAAGCCTAAAAGTAAGCAGCAACATCTTATCTGATACTGGCGGCAGCGTGCTTCAAATGGGCACCTGTCTCGTAATTTGGTTTTCATTAATCATTTCTTTCTAAAACTAAATGTATTATATTGGCTCAAAATGTTCCACACACACACACACACACACACACACACACACACACACACACACACACACACACACACACACACACACACACACACACACACACACACACACACACACACACACACACACACACATACATATACAATGGTTGGTTGGATAGATGGATGAATACTAGTACGAGATGGTTCGAGCACTACTCTAATTGGCGGCAGGGTGTGCGGTATGTGGTAACGAAAGGACATTGACTGAAAATGTATCAAAATGTGATTTATCTTGTTGGCTGTTTGGTCTTTGTTGTTGCAGGCAGGATTTTATTCTGTTTTTTAGTTTTTGTTTTTGTTTTAGTTTTTGTTTCGGTTTTTACCTTTTCAAACGAGGCAAGTGTTAAATGTGTATGTGTGTGTGTGTGTGTGTGTGTGTGTGCGGGTGATATATATTTTAATGTATGTGTGTGTGTGTCTCTTTGTCAGCTTGTATATATATGTACACAATTAAAATGTTAGAAAATGGCTGCCAGCTGAGAGCAGCAAGCATGAAGAAAAGGAAAAATAAAAAGCCGGAGATAAAATTGAAAAGAAATGCAGACGCACACAAATCCACACTTAAGTATGCACATATACGTATCTACTTAGTATATTGTACATATGTATGCGTATACTTAGAGATAGTCCTGTGTATTGCATTTGATTCTACCTGCATGCACATACGCACACATCAAACAGAAAAGCAATAAGAGATTCTGTGAAACGAACGAACGAGCGAGCGAACGAACGAACGAACGAACGAACGAACCAACTCATGTCGAGTGTGGCGTATAATTGATTTATTCATTTTGCCAAAAAGCTATACACACTCATAGTACATATAAAATAATATATATACACACAAGTATCGTACATGCGTGCCCGTGTGCTCATATATAAGTATGTACATATGTATATCTATTCTACACAGAACGAAAACTTAAAAACGATTTCGAATATTTATTTATTTCACTAGTATCTATCAGCCTTTGGTTAGTTTAGGCTAATATGGTCGAGTGAGTTATAAACGCGCATTCAGCACTTACGCTGCACACGGTCAGTGGTGATACCACATGAATCTCCTTTGAGACTTCGAACCACTGCGAAGATTTAATATACTTCACTAAATTTTTGAGCTCCAGCCAAAATGTTTCAGATATGTCATTTCGGAAGTAGTCCCTTGAATCTACTCTTAGACAGTCTGGGTCAGTGACATAGAAGGTGATGAACGGTTTCGGGTACTTCGCTGTTATAACAGTTTCTACAGAAGTCTTGTGAGAAGGCTGGCCTATGAGACGGTGTCCTGTTACCAGTGCTATTAACATTGATACATATGTTCTACTTATCCGAAATAGGAACAAGTTCTTTTCGGGTCATACTTAGGCCACGCCCGCCTTGATAGTATTGGTTTTGATTTTGAGCTTACAGGCTGATAGCGGTATGCCAAACGACTCCTTGTCCTGTCGAGTATGGATCGTTGTACATAGTCTTGCAACTTCATCTGCTATACACTTACCCTCAATATTGCTGCGATTTGGCACCCAAACGAGGTGAATACTGTTCTGTTCAGCCATCTCATTAAGAGATTTGCGGCAATCTGATGATGTTTCATGACCGATTTGGACAGCAGTACAGCGCTTTTAGAGCTGCTTAGCTGTCTGATTATAGGTGGACTTGTTGCCCTCTAATCCTAGACCATTCTAGGTAAAACATTGCCGACTGGATGGCAGCGACTTCCGCTTGGTAAACTCTACAGTAGGTATGGTAGTCTAAAGCAGGCATTAATACCAATTTGTGAAATCTATACCCCATCACCGACTCTGTTTTTCAGTTTCGAGCCACATGTGAAGATCCACAATGATTTTTTTTTTATTTCTATTACTATTTCCTGTTGCTGTCCCTGTCAATACTGTCACAAAGGGATACGAACATTGAAATTCTTATTGAAGTTCTTTACAGGGTTACACTAAACTTTATTTCCGGGTACGTCGCTTTGTCCTTTTGGCATTGTTGAGTGTCCCGTTGTCCCGTTCTTCCAATAATCACATTGTCTAAGTCTGAAGGTCGCTATTGTGACATTTTCACTTATTAGTAGTGGAAGGAGATGTAAAATCATGTTTATCGTTTACATAATTGTGGACTTCGTTACACCTTATTCAAGCGTTTTCTGCTTGAGGTCTTTTCAAGTGCTGACCACCATACTATTATACTATCGTACATGAGTATTGGTCTCACTAAAGCAGTATACAGCTAGTAGATATACATATATCAGCCTTACTAATAACCAAAAGCAAAAGTCAACTTAGCCTAAATTCGACTCAAAATTTATTTCGTACGAATAAACAGTTTAGAGTTGCTTCTACAATGATTGGGATTTTCATGTACTTTTTGATGACCTATTTTTATTAATGAATTGTAAAAATCAAGTAGAAAAACATAAACAAATCAACAAAAAAGTAAGATAATTTACTCGTAGTTTAACCATTTTTATTGGGAGTACAAATTAGTTCGGTCCGTTTTTTTTTTCACATGTCTGGCTATTTTCGAATTACATTTCGAAAAAGATGTGACATCTTTAGAGGCGATCCAAGAAATGAACCAATCACCTGCCAAATCGTGCTGCATCCGTCAGACCAACCAGTAATCAGAAGGATTGTGCATCATATTGTGTATCTGATTCCACCAGATACACAACAAGACCTTCGAACTATGAATATTCTGCTTTGGTGTTGATGTTGAGGACGATGGCAACGATTGACTGTGCATAGCGTAATATTACTTCTTCTTGATGTAAAAAACTCTTTCTTTGTTGCCTTTCACTCAGCTAGTCGAAAGTGAAAAATCGCCATTCAACTCCTCTCGGCTTCAGCTCATAAGGTCATATTGCTTTTGAATCATTCCCATCGATTTCAATCGTACAGAAACTGTTTGTTAAGTCACTCCCAATGATTCTGCAAACTCATCTTACGTTTGACTCGGATCTTCATCTACTCGATGCATCCAATTCTTTGTCTTTAAATTTTTTTTTGGCTGTCCAGAGCGAGACTTGTCTTCAGCGCTCAAATCACCATTCTTGAAACGTTGAAACCATTCCTTAGATGATTTATCAATTGGAACATTGTCACCATAAACGACCACAAGAAGTCGACGCGTTTCAGCTGCACTTTTATTCCAATTAAGCAATAAACTGAAACCTTCCGCATATGCTGCTTATTTAACAAAATAAATCTAAAACTCGAAGCGATTTAAACTAAATATTATCGAAAAATGTCTAAACTCTCTGAGACTACCGAAATCAGCTGTTACTATGAAACATTGACAACAGCAGCAGCCATCTTTTGAAAACGGCAATCCGATATAACAATATTGTCTGGACGAAGCAACCTAAAGTAGCAGAAACTAGATAGAAATATCCAGTTAGCGGTCATTAAAATAAGCCTATCCACAAGGGTAGCAAATTATTTATTGGGCGGCAGCAACGAAAATAATAATAATAACTTGATAATTATAAATTATACTGAACCATTTGTTTAAGTTCGGTATATTTATGTGATTTACGTTTCATAAAGTAATTTTGAGTATCATTCCTGTTTTGAAGGACAATTTGAGTTAGCGATGATAGCCGTAACGATAACCAACAAAATGTTGTAGTTGTCCGGAGTGAACATATATGCAGTACAAAAATATTATTGAACAGATCCAAGGATACTGCCTTGTGCTACACCGGATTGAATGCAGCTGATTGCTGTACCTTTTATCTGAACTATGAAAGCGTCGTTAATCACAAGAAGAAAAGTGTTTATTTGCTTGCCGAATATCCATGAGGCTTGCATAGCTATACTGCACATTCCTACAGAATCATTTTGATAAAATTATACTAAAGTCCAATCATAACTAAATTCCTGTTAAGATTAAACACTTTTAAACCAATTACCGATAATAAATTCTACTAGATCTGTTTTCAAATGAGACAGAATTAGATATGGTAGGCGGTATGGATGCAGGTCCCTTGTTGCAACGTCAAACATTTAAAAAAATTGTACAATTAATGCATAAGCACGCTTGCGGGACACAGCAGCATCTTCGATAATTGAGGTAACTCAGGTACTTAGAATCGGAAATAAATATATCGTTTTCGGATTACATATATTACATTCGGTTTTAGATTGACACACTTATTGCTAGTTTATCCAGATTATTTGTGGTTCTGAACTTAAACAGAATGTGTGACTTAAATTAATTGAATTTGCATAAATATAGAAACAGATATACATACTATATGCATTCAATGAGGTTTGTTACTACTGTGTGGGGGCCATTTTTATGTTGAATTTTAAAATATTGTACTTGAGATATTAATGAAGCTGTCGACTAGTGTTCTGAATTACTTTGAGTGTGGCACTGTGGTTGCCGACACGAAAAATCATCTTTTCGGATGAGCCGCATTTTCGCCATGGAGGTTATGTCAGCATGTAAACCTGTATGATTTAGAATACGAGAAATCTACATGTCGTCGTAGCAGAAGAAGCCTATGCATCGAGCATAAGTCACTGTGTCGTATAAATTTTTAGGAGGCAGCGTGATTGGATCCTTTTTCTTCGCACCGTTATTGTCAATGGCGAATAGCTATCGAGATATGGTAACGCATATTTTGTGACAGGAATTAGAGATTACGATTTCGATTAGGACTGGTGTCACATCATCACGCACAACATCAGCATTTTGCCTAAAAGGTTTAACAATTCTGTAATTAGCTGTTTTGGAGATGTCAATTGGTAACCTCGGCGCTGTGATTTGACACCACTCGATTTCTCTCTTTGGGGCGCATTAAGGGATTATGATTATGCGGAATAAACAATTGACTACTTGCAAAAAAAGATTCAAGCTCAAATTGCTCAAATAGAACAGACAAGTGTTGACAAAGTGTACTAGGATAGGCTACTGGCCAGTCAGTTGAGGTGGCCACATCAATGAAATCAATTTTCATACTTAATCTTAAGAAACATTATATCAAATATAGATAAATTCATTGAAAAAAACTCAATTTTTTTCATTCTCATTGTTAGTTCATAACAATGTTTTACAAATTTCAACTTTAAAATGATAGAAACTTACTCACACGCTTTTTTAGAGCAATTTGTATGCACGTCACAAGAGAAACAAACCGATTTTGATGTATATATGAATGTATATACCAGACAGAAGTAGCCGTGGTTGAGAGCATGAAGTAAATACATTCTTGATCAACATCGGAAACAGAGTCGATGTAGCCATGTTCGTCCGTCTGTTTTCTTAGTTGTATGTACATTTTTAAAGTTATCGTTTTCAAATTCGGTACACACTATAAGTGTGTGATTTTTTAACAACATTGTTCCACATTTTTTTATTAATAGTAAATGATTACAATGCGCTACATATATATTTATGCAAATTTGCGCCTAATAAGCGGTTTGAGTTTACAAATATTCACCATGCATTTTAAATTCAACTTAATGTGGTGAATTTATACCATTTTCATTCGTTTGCACTGTTTTTCGCTCTGAGAACACCGTGGGAACCAACTGGTTTATGCACAACCAAAGTGAATTTATCTATAAGGCGACGTATTCCGCTGTAGTAAGTTTCTTAAATGCTTTGAGCCTGAAACAAAAATCGAAATTCCCAATCCGCAACAAATGAAAAAGTGTAAGACAAAAGCTAAATAAGCAATGAAGCAGTGCGCGGCTGAGGGGAATACATCACCTTTAATATAGATTCACCATATGTACAACTATGTAATATGATGAATTTATGTAAAGTGCTCCATTTGCTCTATTCGTACAATGATGCGACCGTTAGAGCGAGACAGAGATAGAGAACCAAACAAAGTAGGTGAGTAATTGCAACGCTCTCAATGGCAACCGGCCGCTCGTACCCATTGTTTTCATTTGGGTTGTTTTATTGTTTTTTTTTTTGTAAGTGGTACAGGGTATTTAACCGTCGGGCACGCTTGACTTTAGCGTTATCTCTTGTTGCTTCCTCATTTTGACTATTCACTTAGATAACGGTATATTTGTGTTTTTGATGTTTGATTTTACCTAAGAAAGCGTCTAGAGCGAATTGCAAACCTGGTACATCACTAGAAAGATGATTCAGTTACCTGAGTAAGTTACAGTTGATGAAAGTTCAAATTTCATGAAGTTTTTAGCGAATTTCCTACATTTTATAATTGTTTTGTTTTTTTGTTCTTTTTTTTTTTGCGGTGCAAGACAACAAAATTTCCAAATATAGTTGGTGACCATTATGTTAAAATGCTCATTAACCAAATCGGCTAAGCTAATCTACTCGTGATAAGCAAAAAAGTAGAATAATATAAGGAATATAGGAAAGCGCTGATATATAAAAGTATCGATATTTGTACTTATAACACAATTTGGGAAAGTATCGATATTTTACTTGCATATATCGGCAAAAACCATCGTTGCTATGAGTATGCATGAGTACTTTTTATGATAAAGTTTTAAACATCGTTGTACTTTACTTCAATAAACTCTACACCGCTTATTATTGAGGACACTTTGTACAACTAATAAGAAGATATATACTAATGATAAGATGTAGGCATATTCATCGAATATGCTCACCTGACATACTTCACTTTAATTCTATGTGTGTCTTCAAATGGTTTATTGAATTTGAATTACCCAGATGAGTACTTTTGTATATCGAATCGGGATGAGCATCGATACAAAAAGTATTCATACGCATCGAGTACTTTACTTGTATCAGCGCATATCTAGTGACGCGATCATTTGATATAATGGAAAACGATATAAGTATATATGACAGAAGTTGTTCACTTGCACAACCATATGACATCCACCGAAACATAACCTTTGACACAACACCTAGAACATCAAAATTAAATACATAGGTGTTTTTTACGCTCAGCTTAAAATAATTTACAACGAATGTGAAAATAATTGCAGATTTCGAAAAAAATATTCTGGTATCTACTATTTATATGGGTTGATAAACTGGACTCTATATAGTTGTGTATTACTGCAGTGTTAAATGGAATTTTTTTATTATGTAACTATGTACTGATATGTGCACTTGTTTATTGGCACTCTGTTTCCTGTTCGATACATTAAAAAATGACGCATTGCATTTTTGACCTTTACACTTTAGCATTGTTGGCACTCTCTGCAGTTAGGACGCTTGTTTGTGTTTGGTTGCAGTGAGAAAGCCAAAATTAGAAAGTATTTGTATAAAGGACAACAGCTGCCAATAAACTTAGAGTTCAAATCAATTTTTCAAAAAGGAATTTTTTCAATTTGGTTGCACGAAGCCAATTTCAACTGCATGACTTCATTTATTGAATTGTTCAGACAACTAAAATGTGTATAAAATCCTCCTAATATACTGTACAAAATTCAATTAAATTTTTCAATAGTTTATTTCAACTCACAATTAGTTGCATTGCTGCCGATGTGAAAAACTTTATGTAGATTATAGTTACTCAATACAATACCACAACAAAATCAAACTTTATTTCTGTTGCATGAAATATTTTAACGATTGTTTACTAATTCGAGTTAGCTGATTTCGAATATAACCTCAGAATTTTTTCGAGAAGCTCCAGTTTTTGAGATACAGCTACTACGTACTTATTGAGTCTTGTTGCGGAAAATAATAATTCAAATTCATTGTCAAAAAACCACTCTGCGGTATACACATATGAAATGCAAAATCTCTGTTGAGGAATTACGTTTATGGGCCACTACGAAAATAATCTTTTTGAAGTTCCTGTATCCAAGCATCAGGCGTAAATCTTTAAATCATCACGCTAACTGTAATTTCTCAGTTGTGCATATTTCAGGAATCAACAAGAATAAGCGCTCTAAATCTATTCAGACCACATCAACATCAGCTCTTAGATCTGCAAGGAGTTCTAATGATCCGTTTTTATCACTAGCATCAGCTCTGACGAATTGGTTGAGCTAAGTTGCGCAAGCAAAGACGTCTCAGAAGATCTTTCCTGGTTGAAGTTTGTCGCAGAAAACCATTTTGAACCGAGCTTAATCAATCAAACTGATTTAATTAAAGACCTTGGAGTGTCGAAAACTTCTACTGAATTACAAGCTTCATGGTTTAAAGCGAGAAATCTCATAACTAAAGAAACTAAATTTTTTTGTTACCGTACTTGCGAACAAGGCTTACTTCACTTTTTAGCTGAATAGGATGATTTTGTGTTTTGCACAGATATTTCTGGTTTGATGATTGCCATGGGCTTACAGAGATATGACTCAAACGAATGTCGTTTATTTATCGACTCGTCAAAGCGCAGTTTGAACAGTGTACTATACCGTTCGCACATTCAACCAAAGTTACGGAAAAATACCCTATACTAGCATTGGTTTTTAACAAGATAAAGTATGACGAAAATAAATGGGAAATTTGTGTTGGTCTTAAGATGGTTAAATTTCGTTAAAAACAACTAGGCGGCTATACCAAACATTCTTTTATATGTTTATGGGATAGCAGTGCTAAATCCGAACATTGGACAAGTAAATACTTATACTTATACTTTAACGTTATAAGTGTATCACTTATGCCACGAGATCGTATCATATTGCCACCTCTGCAAATGATAACCTCTGGTCTGATGAAATAATATGTTAAATCACTAAACAAACACGGTTGCAAGTATATTTCAAGGAATTTTTCCGAATCTGAGTTCAGACGGGCTCAAAGCACGCATATTTGACGTCCCAAAAATTTGTAAATGGGTGAACGGTGAACGATTCTGATGTCAGAAATTGAGTAGAACGCATGGAATTCGTTTGTTTGGCTTATTCAAAATTTCTAAAGCAATAAAAAGTATGATGATTACATTGAGCATGTTGAAGAGCTGTTGCCTCACTACCAACGAATTGAATGCAACATAAGTATCATGAGTGAAGAACAGTACTAACTATTCCACCCTGATATTCGGACTATGAAGGAACGATTCCCGGGTCGCTGGAATGCGCATATGATGTCCGATTTTTGCTGGACTGTACACAGTCGCACTTTATCATTCAACACCTGTAGAAAATCATATAAAAGAAATTTCTAGAGTTTGTAGTCTTATAGTTTTAATTAAATAGCTTTGTAAGGTGAGTGCATCTTTTTTTAATAAAAACAACTCCCACCTTATAATTGAAAAACTAGAGCTGACACATTAAAGCTGGTAACATAAATAAACTCAGAATCATGCAATATAGTCACGGCAAAGTCAAAACATAAATTATGCTGATATACTGCAACAGAATGGCAACAAAAAGTTGCAGCCACATATCAACTGGAAGTCCGACATTCGAAAAGTTTCAGACTTGATCGATTTTTTCCATATCCAGACAAATTTCACTCCATCATCTGGTAATTGAACACGAACTATACTCTGACCATTCGCCTATAAACCTAACTTTACTTGAGTCGTCAATCAGGAAAGATCTACTGCCATTCTTGCACAACAGACAAACAGACTGGCACTACTTCAGAAGACAAGTGATGAATATGGAAACATACAATCTGAAATGCAATGCGCATCACAAATTGAAGATGGAGATTGCCCATTTACAGAAATATTACAACAGGCAGCATGGAGTAGCACAAACACAGCAATAAAATCAGAAAAAATGCTTTTCCATAAGATATTTGAGTACTAATAATAAAGAAAAGAAAACTTAGGAAAATATGCCAAATGACAAGAATGAAATTTTCTTTTAAATTTCAAATAATCCAAAGGTGTGATATTACACGATCTAGACGGCCATTTGACAAATTCGAAACGCGAAATTAGGTCCTCAGCGAAATGATTTCCCAATAAAGCTATTCTTTCCGTAGAACCGTCTTGCTGAAACTCATCAGTCTCATTTTTAAAGAAATACAACCAATGATTCCACCAGCTCATAAACCAAACCAAACAGTGCATTTTTATGGATGTAACGGCAGTTAGAGAATCTTTTCGTGTTGCTAATAATAGTACACAATTTTTCACACGTAGTCTCAAACGTTGATACTATTTTTATAAGAGCGTGTCTCTTTCATGTGTAAAGAGATATCGACATTAATTACATTTCTCAATTTGCAGTAATGCCCGTTAAAAACCAAAATTCAGCTGTGATCAATATGTTGACCGTAGCATGTTACATACAAATAGGCGTGCCAAATGTATCTAGTTACATGCGCGTTATTGATATTGTTGCCGTTGCTGTTGTCGTTGCTGTCACCGGCACACTGTATTTCGCGCGCTAGCGTTGCCAGCCATTTGACTGATTGAACAAATGAATGAATAGATGGCTGGATGGATGGATGACTGACTGAATAAATGACGAACTGGCTTGGCTGCCTTGTACTTTGTTAAAATGTCAACATTTTGCACATAATTCATCATCATCGTCGTCGTCATCCTCGTATTGTTGTCGCAGCTGTTGTTGTTTTTGTTTTTGTTTTTGTTGACGTTATTATTGTAGTTGTTGCTGGTGTTCATCACTTAAAGCATTTGCAAAGGCATAAGGCTTGAAAAATAATTAAACTTCAGGATAAAAACCTACAACAAAGAGGCGGTTACAACAGTCGACTCAGTCAGCCGAGTAAGTCATTACATGAAGAGGCATGAGATGAGATGAGATGAGATGCGATGCGATGAGATGGTATGAAACGGTGGAACTGTGTCACACCCCAAATGGTATGCCAAAAGCGTTGCCGATGCCCGCCTAACCCCCTCCGCCTGATTGTCTGTTGCATCAAGAGTTGGCCGTCAACCAGGATACTATGCAGCGTTGCCGCATTTCTATACCTCGCCTTCAGCTTTAGCTTCCGCTTCAAATGTTGACTGCCGCTTACTATTAGTGCTTGTTTCGTTGCAGCATTGAAAACGTTAGTTGAAATTGAATTGACTGACTGACTGACTGACTTACTAACTAACTGACTGACTAACAATTTAAACCAAAAGCCAAGATGGACTGCTGTAGGCTGTTCTGTACAGTGCGGCAGCTGCATTAAGCAATGTTGCACTGTACCCCACTCTGTACAGTGCAACATTGCTTAATGCTGCCAACTTACCGACACACAATCACAAAGACCGTTTCGTATGGGAGATTTAAGCAAAACCAAATTTGTGTTTTTGAGCGCTCTGCATTTAGAGATATAGTAAGTTGCAATAAAAATTTTATGCATTTTGAAAAGTCACTCTATTGGTTCATATGGTAAATTACGCGTCGCATTTCCTTTTATCATAAATAGCTGCAAAATAGTTTCGTAGGCACTTACGTGCTTACTTATTTGGCACTGCAACCTATATCGGTTACGGTTACGGTTACGGTTACGGCCATGCTCACGTTCACTTAGGTAGGTGCACTAGTTCGCCTGGTGCCAGTTGTTGTTAATACCAAGTCTGCGTAGTTCGTCTCAAAATTGGTATTTTCAACGTCTCCCGTGGGTCGTCATCAAAGGGAGATCATATACGAGGCTTCCTCTGAGTCTACACGGGTAAAAGTTTTGCGGTGGCAGGAACCGAAACCCAGCGCACCAACTCTTAATTAAAGGGGATTTCCTTCTCAGAATTTGCTCATCTCAGGTTGGTTGTTCAGATGCTACCCTGGGGATACGTATCCTAACGGACATTTGTCAGCTGCTTGGGCCATTTTCAAACTATCGTTTTTGAACATTCCCAAGCGAACGGCAATCACTAACTTGCACCACTTATATACCATATATGTAACAAGCACCATTTTATACTTCGTTCTGTTTATTGTAATGACGGTTAAACTATTTGACTATGGCATCTCATACCGCCCATTATACTAAAAACCATCCTATTACCTTAAATAGTGCATGAGATTTGTCGTTTTTCTTTTTTATACCTATTTGTATATAGACAAACCATCGGCTTCGACTGATCAATTATTATCTACCGACAAATCAGTTTATTTTGCGGTTTTCCAAATTTTTTCGAAATTTTGGACTCACATTTGAAGGCACATAATGTGTTGTCATCTGCTCAGTTTGACTTTAAAGCACACATTAACTATTTTCACGTACTTTACAAACTCAAAGAATTCATTAAACAAAAGCTTTAAATAAAAAATTATTATTATTAAATATGCAAGCCGTTTTCAATAATTAGAATGCTTCGATTTTTCGTTATACCCAATCAAAACGATGAATCGATTTATTCGAACTAATGAAACCTTTCGGTTCGGTTCGGTCCGGTTCGAATTCATATTTTAATTTACCGACTGATTTAAACTGACGCTGACTGGTGGCTTTAAACCGAACAGGTAAACCGAATCGGTAATTTTCTGTCTGTCTGTACGTTGTTGCGTATTTTTTGGTGACCAATTTTTATGCTATCCAGTTAAAATTTTGCAAATACACTTCTTTTTATTGCAGTTTAATAGAGTATCAAGATTGACCCGCCACGCCCACTTTTTGGGGTAGCCCCCATACAAACCCACCGCCCACTTTTGACTTTTTGTATGAAAAACGCTTTTATTGTAGTCAATGTCAACTTAATAATTGATATGGTAACTTTTAGTGGACGGATGCTTCACATATACATTAATGGGTAGGACCCGCCCACTGTTTGGAGTAGCCCCAGTACAAACCTACCGCCCACTTTTGACTTTTTGTATGAAAACTTCTTTACTAAAGTCAATATTAGGTTAAAATGCAATGTGGTGCCTTTTTATGGTCGGCCGCTCAACATACATATATAGACTAACGGGCATCACTCGCTCACTTTTTGGGGTAGCCACCATACAAACCCAACGTGCAATTTTGTGTTTTTTATGAAAAAATTCTTCATTTAATCATCAATATCAGCATGAAATTTGATTTGGTGGTTTTTAGTGGACAACTGCTTCAGATACATATACAAATGGGCGTGTCCCGCCCATTTTTTGAGGTAGTCCCATATAAACCCACAGCTCACTTTTATGCATTTGTATGGAAAACGTCAATATCAACTTAAAATTCAATATGGCGGCAATTACACATCTACTACATCGCTTCATACACATCTACTAGTGGACGTAGGGCCCAGTTTTTGGGATAGACCCTATTTAAACCCTCACTTTTATGTTTTATAATACGATTTAAAATATCGAGTGATTGGTATTAGAGCTTCGGTTCAACCGAAGTTAACGTTTTTTCTTGTTTTACATTATTTTAATACTAATTATTCGATTTTTCGTACCAGTATTTTTAGTACTAAATGCCCAAAACACTTCCTAAGCATTTCAAACTTCAACAAAAACAATTTTGGCTGCCTAAATCGTGCAAACATGCCATTGGGCAACGTTTAGACTCGACCATCAAAAGCTATACTCGTATATGTGCATGTACAATTTCAGTTCAATGCCATTAGAAGAAGTGCATGAAGATTGAGTTCTAAGACTGACAAAATTGACAACTGAATTTATTTTTTTACCACTGCGTTACAATGGTTACATATCATGAAATTGCAAAGTTATTCTATATCGACTCATTATGTTGCACTGATCATAAATAGTTATACTTTATGGGGTCTCCGAGGCTTCCTTTACTATGTTACATACATTTTGACAGCTCAACATTTTGACAGCTCAAAAACACGGCAACAAAAGTGAAGAAAAACGTGAACAAACTAGCAAAACTGCTATTGCGATGCAAGTGACAGTAGAGAAAGGCAAATGGTGTCTTGATTCAGGGGCAACATCTCACATGTGTTCCCAAAAGAAAAGTTTGTCAAACTGAAACGCGAAGTACAAACATTGAAACTTGCAAATGACGTATCTGCCAAAATAGAAGGTAGCGGAAAAGTTCCTTTAGAAACCATGAACGCGACGGCGAGCTTAGGTGAAACACTCTATGCTCCAGATCTGAGATCAAACTTGATGTTAGTATCAAAAATCACTGACCACGGTCTGGAAAGAAAATGGCAGCAGCATCACGAAAATCGAATTTATATTTCGTAAATGAACCACACGAACGCGGCAATGTCGCACAGACTATTCGAAAGGAAGGAACTACCAATCTACAAGAGTGGCACGAAATATTAGGTCACCTGAATGAAGCGGATTTAAAGCATATAATCCGAAATGAAAAAGCAATTGGCATCAAAGCCGATACTAGCAAGAACTTGTTGCAGTGTGAAGTGTGCATTAAGGGGAAGCAAACACAAAAACCCTTTCAAAAATCAGAATCGAAGTCTACCGAGCTTCTAGAGCTCGTGCACTCAGACGTATGTGGCGCAATGCGTGTTCAGTCAAACTGTCACTCGAAGTATTTCGTCACTTTCATTGACGACTATACAAAGTGGTGTGAGATATTCTTTCTCAAGCAAAAAGTTGAAGTTTTGGACAAGTTTAAAGAATACAAAAGTATGCTTGTAAATCGTACAGGAAGAAAAATAAAAACGTTGCTTACAGACAACGGAAGAGAATATGTCAACAATGAATGCACACGCCTTTTGAAGCATAAAGGCATAAAACACGAACTAACTGCAGAATATGCTCCCCAACAAAACGGAGTAGCTGAGCGCAAAAACAGAACACTGATCGAAATGGCACGTTGTATGCTATTGCAAAACCAACTACCTGCAAACGTCTGGGTCGAAGTTGTATCAACAGCAAACCACATACGAAATAGATGTCCATCACGCAGTCTAAATGGTGAGATACCCTACACTCTTTGGAATAAGAAGGAGCCAAATTTAAACTACTTTCGTAAATTTGGCACAGTCGCGTATATGCTGTACAAAACACCTGGAAAAGGAAAATTTCACCAAAGGATACGAATCACAATCTAAGGCGTACAGACTCTTGAGTACCAACGATAGAAAAGTCTATAAAAGCCGTGATGTAAAATTCAGCGAACGCTTCGACGACAACGAAAAATACGAAGATTTCTTTATCGAAATTGTATCTGATGAAAGCAATCACGAAATTAAAGTTCAACTTTTTAACAAATCAGCGAACGCCTAACCTGAAGAGAATAACAGCAAATCAGAATCGAACGACGTAAACGGTGAATAACAAATCATCGAAACTCCTGTGACATCCAAGCCAAAGCATGGAAGACCGCGGAAGAAACGTAAGCTTATCAACGAAATAAAATCAGACGACGCAGATGAACCTGAAATAATGGAAAACATCGTCAATGTCATCGAGGAGTGTGATCCACAGACCGCTGAAGAAGCTCTAAATTGTCCTGAAAGCGAAAAATGGAAAATGGCAATGCTACAAGAATATGATGCTCTACAGAAAAACAACACATGGGTCGTAGTTGATCGACCACAGAATGCAGAAATTATTAAAACGAGATGGGTACTACGCACGAAACGAAACGCTGATGGATCAATCGAAAGGCGAAGGGCAAGACTTGTCGCTAAATGTTTTGCGCAGACGCCGGGAATAAGTTACACTGAAACATTTGCACCAGTAGCACGCATGAGTTCTATTAGAATGCTCATGGCACTAGTTGTTGCCACTAGCTGTTGAATTGGGAATGGAAATTCAATAATTAGATTTTACAAGTGCATATTCAAATTGCGAAATAGAAGAGGATATTTACATCGAAATACCCAAAGAATTCAATAATATACTGAACAAGAACGAAATGAAGAAATACACTTCGGAAAAGGTATGTAAACTACAAAAAGCACTTTATGGTCTAAAACAATCGGGTAGAAAAAACTTGATGAAAAACTGCAAGAACTTGGACTAAAATCTCTGGCTGCAGATCCCTGCGTATACACAAAACGAAATGATGAAACACTCACTATAGTTATCAGATACGTAGATGATTTAATGATCGCATCGAACAACACAGAAGAGTTAACAACACTAAAAAAGAAACTCGCAACATGTTTTGACATGAAAGACATGGGTCTTTTAAAGTATTGCCTTGGCATTGAATTCGAACAAAATCTATAAAAGAACGAGATTAAAATACATACAAAAAAAAAAAAAAATACACGAATGAAGTCATCAAACGTACTGGTATGAAAGAAGCCAAAACAGTAGCAACTCCGATGACTCCGATTGAAAAATTAACAAAAGTAACGTCTCCCACAAATGCAGAAGAGATGGAAAATGTTCCATACCAAAACCTTCATTGAGCCAATTTAATTCAAACTTTGGTCAACAACATTGGACAGCAGCGAAAAGAGTTCTAAGATATCTGAAAGGAACCGAAGACCAAGGGTTAGTCTTCAAGAAAACTGGTGAGAGCCTGTTCGGAAATACCGATGCCGACTGGGGCTCAAACATCTATGACCGTATGAACTGCTGTCATGAAAGCGTGTGTCATTTTGTAACCTGTCAAACGATTAGCATGAACTTAGCTGCTTTCGAAAGAAGAAAAATGTACCTTTCTAACACTGCTAACATTTAATAGATGGCGCTACGTGTTCTATGATTTAAATTAAAAGTTCGGTTATTTTTAGATCCACCTGTATTTTTCTCAATACGAATAGACACGTGTTTCGAATTCAGCTACGTGTTCTTATTGGTCCACTGGGCACACATTGCAAACTTTGCTACTTATGTATATCTTAGGAAAAAGCGCCCTGTGTATCATGTGGATGTAGTATCTAGACGAAAATGATCTTTGCATTTATATTGTACATTAGACATTATAGTCAGACCACGCCCACTGGAGTATTTAGATGTTATGCAAATACAATAATGATTACCTGCTTTTTGTTCGAAGTAGAATTAAAAAATATTTTACTTGGGAGCACTACATATTAAAAAAAAGAAACACTTTTTTAAGTTGCATGGAAAGAAGCTTCGAATTTGATGCCTTGGATTTCACCTTTTATGAATTTTATTCAAAGAAATTCACAACGTATTATTTATGAACGTAAATCGTGTTTGTTTTTTGTAATTTCTTTAACAAATTGTACATTTCTGCATAAGATATTCGTGAAATTGATTGAGTATGGAACCGAGGTGGAGCCAGAGACAGTCACAGCCACAAATAAATGTTGAGACCGAAATGGTGTGGCAGCAACAAATGTTTGCAAATATATGCATATTTTATTGATGTCGAACGAGCGAGATACGTTGTCTATTTAATTTTGACTTCGTTGGTTGTATTTTTTTATACTGTATAAGTAAGAATATACAAGAATACGAATATTCTTTTTTTTTATTGCTGCTGCTTGTAATTTATCGTTTGATTACTTAAAGGCATGCTGATGATGGCCCTTCATATATATATATATATATATATATATATATTTATATATATATATATATATATATATATATATATATATATATATATATATATATATATATATATATATATATATATATATATATATATATATATATATATATATATATATATATATATAGGGTGTCTCAAAAGAAAGTTCACATTTAAAAAATCGATAAAACAAGTTAGTTTATTGAAAAAATGTTTATTACATATTAAAATACACACTTTGGGAATTTATTTCCTAAAAATGATATTGTCCAAATGTAAACCGTTGCGTTCACGGCATTCATTTGATCGAACACTAAAATTTCCTATGACGGCTCGGCAGGTATTCTACGTGATGGCTACCATTTCGTGACGGATATTTTCTTTTAATTGTGCCAGGGAAGTCGTTTTGTTGCCGTAAACTTTAGATTTGACGTAACCCCACAGGAAAAAGTCCATAGGGATTAAATCGAGACTTCGTGGAGGCCAATTTATGTCACCTCTCCTGGAGATCACTTTGCCAGGAAAAATTTCAAGAACTCGTGGTAGAGTCCTGTTGGACGTGTGTGAAGTTGCTAAAAATGCGGAACAATGATGATCTATGCACGTTTAAAGCAATAGCACGTTTCCGAATCGAAAGGTCCGGGTTGTCAAGAACAGACTGAGTAACACTGTCTACGTTTTCGAACGTTCTCGAAGACCTTGGACGCCCGGATTTTGATTTTTCCAGCGTTGAACCGGTCTCTTCAAACTTCTCGACCCATTTTCCAATGAGTCGAGGGCTTGGCGCATCATTTAAATTACGAACATGTCGAATACTGCACAATTTTCTATGCGCTACAGTCGCTGAATAGCCGTTTTTGTAAAACTCACGTACTCACAACGCTCGGTCCTCTGATCCATAGCGACTAAATTCCCAAAAGCTAGGCTACCGATTGACATACCCCCCCACCCCACGCCCCTCGGAATAGTTGCGTTCACGCAATCAGCAAATCAAATGTGAATTTTCTTTTGAGACACCCTATATAGCATTGAGAGGTAAGTAGATGCGTGCTTGTTTATTTATAATTCTCATAGTAGAATTCGACATCAACTTCGACATTGCTTGCCAGCTCACGCTCGCTCTAATGGCGTGTAATCGTGCCAGTCGTCTGTCATTCATTTTCACATCATTTATAATGTACGACAGGAGCGGTACAAGTCTACTGCGAGTTAGGCTGAGTTGGAGCGTTATGGACTTTCAACGATACACTTGGATACATCAAGCTAGCTCTGAATAGTAATGATTTTTTACGCATTGAACGTATTGAACCTGGAATCTGTCTATCTCTACGCTATATGTACTATTTCACCAACTCATTTTGCTGCGACCTAAAGCGCCAGCTCTTGTGACTTTCATTGTCGTCATTTGATTTCGTTTGCGTCGTTGCCACTCGTCGCCTGGCATCATTAAGCCATGTTCCCAACGGTCCTAGACATGCTATGAGTTCTACGTCCGCAAAGCATTCTTGCTCTTCCTCATCTTGCTGCTGCTGATGCTGCTTGTCCTGTTGGTTGCCGTTGCTCGGTGTTACGCTAAGTGTCTCCATAATCTAAGCAAATTAATCTTGATCTCATTTGAAGCGAACGCAGCACACGCATGAGAAGATACACGCAGGCACACTTATATCGAGATATATTCGCTTGGATACGTTCTTCTCTATACATGTATCTACGCATACAAAAAGATACTTGCATATATTTAGGTAGATACCTGAAGCCTAATGGATCCTTGTCGTGTCAGCTCATGTCAAGCACTCAGGTGCGTGCAGAAACTTTGCACACTGTTGTCCTTTTCGTTTTTTGCACGTCATTTGTTTGTTCGGAGTTTCGTGCGATTTGACGTCCTTTCGTTAGTTCTGTTCGGTTCGGTATGGATTGGTGCGGTTCAGTTTTGTTTGATTTTCAACTTTTCTCTTTGAGCTCTGCGGTTTGCATTTTGAAAAATTGAGCGTCGAAATGCGTGTGTCAGCAACCGCCACAGCAGCCAATGCCGCCAAAGCCGCAGCAGTAATATCAAGCGCCTCCAAGTGATTTGATAAGTAAAAGCAAGTGTTGAGAGGTAAGGCTGCGTGTAGCTGCGTTGAGCGACTGTCAGTCAACTATTGTTCTTGTTGTCTCCGGGTTTGCTTTTCTGAACGCTGCAAAACGCTGATGCATGCAGTATGCTATCCTATTTTTTCTCGCCTTCCTCACTTCGGCCTATTACACACACAGCCTTAAAAGTGTGCACTTTAGCCGTTAGCCGCACTGTGGCAGCCTTAATTGCAACTCAGTTATGCATGATTGATGGCTGCAAGTAGGCTGTTCGATTGCAATTTCCTGTTTTTGATTATCATTTGTTTTTCAATTACTTCGTCGAATTCATTTCACAAATTCCAATTCAAAATCTGGAAATGACCAAAAGGAACTCTGTGATAAATTCAATACAAATTCGAAGTAAGGTAACCGCAATATTACTTCCGTAATACATAGTTGAGAATACTTATGAATATTCGTTTTATTATATTCAACAAATGCGGTTGATGAGATGAAGTATGTAATTGAATTGCAGTGAATTTTTCAATTTTTGTTCCTGTCAACTACCAACTGTTAACAGATCACGATCAAATTTTAAGCAATCTGCATCATTAAGTATGTGTTCGCGCCGATACGACCAAATAAAACCATTGTTTCATCTACGCTGATGTACTGCAAATGCTTTCATATTTTAAACACGTTCATGAAACGGTGCAAAAACTTGACAATAGTGTGATTAACCAACATCGAACACTACTTCGAAGTTATTACACGATTACGTTTAAGCTCAATTTCCTGCATTCTGTTGTCTGTCTGAAAAATTACATGAACTCGTGGTAGAGACCTGTTGGACGTGTGTGAAGTTGCTTCGTCCTGCTGGAACCATGTTCTTTCGTTATAACCTGGAAAGTTTTGCAGTTCAGGCACGAAGAAGTCGTCTAACATCTCTACATAACGCTCTGAATTCACTGTAACTGTGCGTCCCCTTTCATCTTCAAAAAAGTAAGGGCCGATAATTGCTCGCGTCGACATCGCAGCCCATACGGTCACTTTAGGAGAATGTAGGAATTTGGCAATTTTACTTGTTTACATGTCCGGGTTGTCATGAACAGACTGAGTAACACGTCTACGTTTTCGAACGTTCTCGAAGACCTTGCACGCCCGAATTTTGATTTTTCCATTTTTTTTGAACCGGTCTCTTCAAACTTCTCAACCCATTTCCCAATGAGTCTAGGGCTTGGCGCATCATTTAAATGACGAACATGTCAAATACTGCAGAATTTTCTACGCGCTAGAGTCGCTGAATTACCGTTTTTGTAAAACTCACGTACGCACAACGCACGGTCCGCTCCCGAGAAACTTGCCAAAAGCTAGGCTACCGATTGACATACCCCCCGCGCCCTTCGGAATAGTTGCGTTCAAACAATCAGAAAATCAAATGTGAACTTTCCTTTGAGACACCCAGTATATTTTTGATCAGCTCGACGAGACGAGTCGAAGTAGCCATGTCCGTCTCTCTGTCTTTCCGTCTCTCTGTCTGTCCGTCTGTATGTTGTTGCGCAGGTTTTGGGGATCAATTTTTATGCGATCCAGTTGAAATTTTGCACTTACACTTATTTTTATTGCAGTTTAATAGAGTATCTAGATTGACTCGTCACGCCCACTTTTTGGTATAGCCTACAAACGGATGGCCCACTTTTGTATGAAAAACTGTTTTATTGTAGTCAATATTCACTTAATAATTGATATGGTAATTTCTAATGGACGGATGCTTGACATATACATTAATGGGTGGACCGCCCACTGTTCGGGGTAATATTCTTTATTTCATTCAATATTAGCTTGAAATTTGATTAGGTGGATATTAGTGGTCAACCGATTTATATACATATACAAATGGGCGTGTCCCGTCCACTTTTTGAGGTAGTCCCATATAAACCAGGTACAATGCGTTTTATGAATGCGGATTCGGAATTGACTCGTTATACTCTGTCTTCAGCGACCTTTACGTGATTAAGTTTTTAAAGAAAATTTACAAAAATTCGTAAAAATAACATAATACAGTTTAGATTTACATATTTTAGTTAATAATGAATATGTTGTGATCACTTTTAGAGGTAATCCCCATAAAGGACAATAACCCACTTTGTGGTTTATGTAGGTAATATTCTTATTTTTCGAGCTCACCACATTAAAAATGGTATAAAGCATCAAATTAAAAGACTTGTAAGTTTATTACAGTATATGTTTGTGAAGAGTATTGAAGCTTCGGTTCTAGCAAAGTTAATGTTTCCTCTTGTTATTTGATGTTTACAATATTATAATTTAAAGAATGATAATTTAAAGAATAGTTTACTTTCGTCTGAAGTGAGTTTAAGCTTAGGTACCACCCACAGCTTGCTGTTTTGTCCGATTATTGATTTTATTTTGAATTCACAAATTGGTTTAGGCTTTTAATCAGAACACCACATTCTGCCATTTTAAAAAATCTACTTATAATGAATTTTCAATGCTTAATCAAATATAAGTTAACATTTTTCCAATGTGCCATTCAGAAAAGCTCATTAAAAATGTTTGCAAATAGTCAAGGGTCACTTGCGTTTCCGCCAACGAACGAACCCATACAAAAGTCTTTTTGAATGTTTAAAAGTAATAAATAGAGCTACTAAATTGCAATGTATTTTAAGAGTCTTTTATGCACATGACTGCAGGCTTGACTGCCACATAGTTCGCCTTTTTTCTCTCCTAATAGAAATATCTAAGCGCGCGCGTATTTGAATTCATTAGTCTTTCTTATTTTATTTGCCTATACTCGTATCTTGCCATTGCATGACACAGTGTGTTGATGTTTCCCCAGTCGCCTCATAATAAACTGTCCTATCCGCATTGCTCAACGCGTCCTCGCGATGAGACACGCCAATAACTTTGGCCTGCCAGTCTATCACTGGTATTCGCTATGGTGCCACATGCCGCTTGCCGCATGCAGCGAATGTCAGGAAGTGTTAGATAAACTGAATTTATTTCAAATCGTAAATAAATAGTAAATTCAATGTATTTCATTTGCGAGCAAACGAGCGAACGAACGAACGACTGACTAGAGGATGCACTGAAAGTTTGGAAAGGGATGCAGCAGTACGGGGGCAAGCAAACGAGTGACATTAAAAATTCAGTTACTCTGCTGGTAAAATTGTAAGTTTTTCGACTCGGTAACCGCAACAAATGAATATAACTGAAGCTTGTATCTGGCTGTCTGTCTGTCTGTCTGTCTGTATATGTATGCATGTACAGCAGTATATTGAAGAATACGTAAAAATATATATAAGTATGTACAAATGTATGTATCTATTTTTATGTATGTAACTGGCAGTCGAACCAGGCACGATATATACGACACTATGGCGAAAAAAAGAGCAACTAAACCCGTTAGATTCTCAGCGGACCAGAATCTGCGACGACACTTTACAAATGCAAAATAGGCGCAGCCTGGATAGGGCGTGCCGCAACAGCTTCAAAAAAAGGGCTAAATATACATAGATGTATCTGTGCACCTGGTGTTACACTCACACTTACGCACATATATGCAAGTACGCCATCTTTACTTAAGATATGTATCTTTTAGATCTGCAAATATGAGTATATGCATGTATCTATCTGTAACCAAAAGCACCCTTCTCTACATCTGCCCTTCCCACATTGTTATTTCAATTTGAACAAAATTGAACGTCACTCGCACTTACATGCGACTGAGTGCTGCTGCTGCTGCTGGTGATGCTGCTGCTGCAATGTATTTCGGTTCTGCTAGATACTCTATGCATAGAAACTCCATAATAGATACATTTAAAAGCACACAAACACACACTCTCAAATTTATAGATACTCGTACAACAGTGCATACCATTGCGCCTCAATAATACAATATTTTTTCAGCTGCAGATACTATTGCAAACACGGAAAGAACTCATTGCATTTTGTATCTGGCTTTCTTTCCTTCTTTCTCTCTTTGGTTGTCTTCGCTTCTTTTCTCCAAGCTCTACTTCGATTATTTGTTGGTAGAAAAGGATTGAGGAAAAGATTGCTGCGACAACCAAAATAATGACAATAACTTAAATCTACACACACACACACACACACACAGTCATATCGCAAACACACACGCCCGCAAAAAATATTGTATCTTTCCTGACGTATGTTGTGCACGTTTTCACAATGTCTCTCTCTCATTTTCAACTTCAGATACTATCCCATTTTATTTTATTTTTGTTATTGCTGTATGTATTCATAATTTATACTTTTTTTTTGTATGCTCATCAAAATTCTGCGTAAAAACGTTTTCCCAAATGAAGGGAACAATATATTTATATATATTGTAACAATATACCAAAGTATATAAATATGTTATATCTACATGTATAAGAAGTAAGAATGTAGCTGTCTAGCTTCAACGACAATGAAATACACTGCATCCCTGCTAATGTAGACATACAAGCTGCGATCTAAAAACAACCGAACTTTTAATTTAAATCATAGAACACGTAGCGCCATCTGCTAAATGTTGGCATTGTTAGCAAGGCACATTTTTCTACTTTCGAAAGCAGCTAAGTTCATGCTAATGGTTTGACAGGTTACAATATAACAAACGTGTTAATAAAAGCAGTTTTTGCAGTTATGTTGGAAATCAAAAGAGCGAATACTAAATTTTGTTTTAAACTCGGTAAACTCGATTTAAAAACGTTCGTGATGATTAAAATGGTGATGCAATACCTGGACGATCCGAAGCAGCTAACCGTGCTGAGTTAGTAGAAAAAGTAAGTTAAATAATCGCTATCGATGCAAATTTCACTGTGAGAATGCTGGAAGATGAATTAAATTTAACTTATTGTACAATCTACACAAAATTAACTGAAGATTTGGGTAAAAGAAAATGAAAGGTGTGTGCACGTTTTGTTCCACATCAGTTAAATGATGATCAAAAAATCGCTCGTGTAGAGCATTGCACAGACAGCATTTCAACAGCCGAAAACGATCCAGATTTTCTTGATACGGTCATAGCTGGTGATGCAACATGGTGTTTTAAATATTATCCCGAAACTAAGCGACAATCTGCAGAATGGAGTCAAAAAACGAACCAAAACATAAAAAATATTGCGTTTTCAGAAGTCAAGAATCAAGAGAATCTTGATAACTTTCAAGGATTCCAAGGGTGTTGTTCATAAGGAATTTATTCCAGAAGGTCAAACTGTCAATGGTGAATATTTTAGAATAAAGCAGCTGTTTTTATTGCATGCTAATGCCCCACCTCGCAAGACCAAAAAAGTCAATGAATTTTTGATGAAAAAACAGATTTATCTCGTCGACCAACCTCCGTATTCACTTGATCTATCACCGTGCGATTATTTTCTCTTGCCAAAAATAAGAACTGCAATTAAAGAAGCTTTTTTATGACATTCCATTCTAAAAAGTCTATGGATAAATTGGTTGAGCATTCGAAACGTTGTTTCGAGTTAAATGGATCGTTGTTCAATATATATTAGCTTTGAAACACATAATACCCTTCTTGTTTTATTTTATAACTAAAAAGTTCGGTTATTTTTAGATCACACCGTTTATGCCAAGTATTTCTCAATGCAAAAATGTGCTTGAGTTAGCTAAAATTCGGTTCCGGTTTCCGAGTCATTAAAAAACTGTTCGGATTCTGTTTTACCTAGCAATTCTGGTGTTTACCGAACGAATAAATTTTTGACTGACTAATATAACACAAAAGAAAAAGTGCGCTTAACCCGCTCAGGAACACATGTTGGAAGCGTTCCCCAATAGTTTTCATTAAAAAGTAGTCGATTCAAAACTTTTCAAAACTAACACTCAGACGAAGAGTAAATATAAGAGTGAAGAAATATAGAAAGTGAAGTAAATATAGAAGTGAAGAGTAAATATAACATAATCGTGGTGCCTAACTCTATGATACACTCTCTGCATACATACAAGGTGAAGTAAACATTATAGTAGAAGCGTTCAGAGGAAATAATTATTAACAAGGTTTTTATTTAGTTCATTTATTTGTTATACCCCGTACAAAACATATTTTTTTTTTAACAGGGTATATTGAACTCTCAAAATGTATGTAGCATAGCGAGGGAAGTATCCGATATCCGACCAAAAAATTTATATACATACATATATTCGTGATCAGCACGACGAGACGAGTCGATCGAACCATAACCGTCTGTCGATCTGCCTATGTGTGTTTATGCGTGCCCTATTCCTTTAATCCTTGAAATATTGGTGTGGATGTAGAAGCATCGAATCAGAAATGTGGCTGAGGATGTCGGTATATCGGTTGGCTTATAAAATTAAGTTTTTCGGTTGTTTTGGGCATGTAACGTGTGGCAGTGAAGTTTGGTCCGGAAGTTTCCGAGTTTTTATCTTGATTGTTCATGATTTTTTGGCCAAAAATAACACCGTATTCATCGGATACGGTGGCTGATGCATTCCTTTTTCCTAATCCCAAAACTGAAAAGACTCATGAAAGTACGTCGTTTTGACTAGATTGAGAAGATAAAAACCGCATCGCTAGAAGAGCTCAAGGTCTTAGCAAAAAGAACATATCAGAAGTACATCGGCGATTGGTAAAAGCGCGGGCACATGTCTATTATATGTGAGGGAGATTACTTTGAAGGAACAAAATAGATATTGATGAATATGTTTCGAGAAACGTAAACAGTTAACTTTTTTTTTTTTTTTAACACACCTCGTATGAGTAGCGCTTTGTAATAAAAAGCTAACATATTAAATATCAAGCTGATATTAACTTAAATAAAGACGATTTTCATACAAAATTATATACGAGTATGTAGGTGAGTGATATGTTTGCATGGTGGCTACCCCAAAATGGGGCGGAACACACCCATTACTATATGTGTGTGAAGCAATCAAGCATAATAAGCCACCATACCGAATAACAACCTAAAATTGACTTTGCTAAAGAAGTTTTTCACATAAAAGCACAAAATCGGGCGGTGCATTTGTAGGAAGCTACCCGAAAAATGCGCAACAACTAAGAGACAGACGGACATGGCTCGACCAATTTGTTTTGTGAAGCTATACAAGAATATATATATATATATATATATATATATATATATATATATATATATATATATATATATATATATATATATATATATATATATATATATATATATATATATATATAGTACATTCTGATTGATAAATTATTTTTTGTACAATTATTTTTGTTCAGTCAGTTTCTCTGAAAGTTTGTGACGCATTTAAAGTAGGCATCGTAGATCCCATAAAGTATATATATATATATATATATATATATATATATATATATATATATATATATATATATATATATATATATATATATATATATATATATATATATATATATATATATATATATATATATATATATATATATATATATATATATATATATATATATATATATAGATAGAATGATATATATATATATATATATATATATATTTTTATCATATACTATATATATATATATATATATATATATATATATATATATATATATATATATATATATATATATATATATATATATATATATATATATATATATATATATATATATATACTTTATGGGATCTACGATGCCTACTTAAATGCGTCACAAACTTTCAGAGAAACTGACTGAACAAAAATAATTGTACAAAAATAATTTATCAATAGAATGTACTATTGTATGTTTTACAGTCTCAATTTAAAATTAAATAAAAAAAAAAAAGTTGATATGCCAAGTTCACTTTTAATGCTAACCCTAGCAAATTATTCGCTCAATATATGTATTTTTTTCTATGGAATTTTGTTTATTTAAGCAACAATAGGTAAAAATAGATGCTACTGTTGCAAGGATCTGTCATAAATATGGATATAAAATTATAAAAAGAAACTATTCAATGCACAGAATAATTGCATATGACAGACACTAAAAATAACAAACTACGTTTAATTTCAGATGAAATCACAAGCTATGATGTCCCCCATTAGCCATTGATACCTCCATGCACCTACTGTTACATCTACATGATTACATTCGGTTTTTACATGAAGAGAAGTAGAATATTTATTGTACATTTTACATAAATTGAAATTGAAATTGAAAAAAAAAAATGGCAATCTAGTTGTACGACTCGTAACTATAAAATTTCAGTTTTGAATAGAAAGTTTCATTTTCAAAATCGATTTAAAAACGAGACTGGACTATGGTCAAAGCAAACGTATTGAAACAATAATAATGAAAATACTTATTAGTGCCGATATATGTATAGTTGGCTTCGATTTGTTGCGAATAAATCGTTTTCGAACTGTATTAGAAAGTTTGAGCTCTGGCTTTCCTATCGAATTTGAAGAACTAAAGTTTTACCCTTGCTACTTTATGCCCGCTACTGTGCACAAGGTACTTTATCATGGAAGTGTTATTATCAGCAACTGTAAAATTCCAATTGACCCTTGCTTCGTGGAGACACAAGAGCGGTGGAGCAAGAAAGATACCTACAGATATTTATTAAACCGATTGGTAGTATCATCTAACCCCTTACATAGCCACTTTTCGAAAAACTTGAAAGAGAAAGCTTACAACTTTTCCGGAAAGCGTTTTGAAATTGATCAAAATCCAACAGTTGCATGAAGAAGAACTATTTAATAGTTAATTAAAGTCAGATATCTCAAATTTTGACTAGTTGTTTTTTATATACCTTCACATGGCATGCATGTCAATGACAGTGAAAGCCAACTTAAGAAGAAGAACCGAACCGATTCGGTTTATCGGTTCGGTTAAAGTCTACCAGTCCGGGTTAATTTTGATCCAGAGGTAGATTCGTTGTTGTTAAGATAGTAGTAAATTAAAAAAAGTTAATACAAATGCTTGACACCGAGACAATATTTGAACCATGATTTACATGAAATTATATGTCTATAGTTGTCAGATCTAGAGCTATGTGGGTTATTTTGTAATGGTTGGCGTAGGATATAGCAAATTTGACATTTCTTTGACAGGTTAATAAACTATAAAACTAAAAAAATTTCAAAAAAGCAGACAAGGCATGTTTTTATTTTTGTATGTTTTTGCTCGACCACACAAACCAAATGCTCTCGCTGAACTGAAGTTGTAATGAGAATAAATGAGAGTAAACAAGCGATATGCTTGAGTATACTTTTTTGAATGCCCTATCTCTCTTGACGCTTAACATATTTCAACAAGAAAAAATTGTCGGCAGTCGTGAGTACGACAAATTTCATGAAATTACTCGTTGTTTAAACATATAGATGGGCGGACGGACGGACGGACACGACTAGATCGACTCAGCTTTCGATGCTGATCAAGAATATGTATTAATTTTTGGGTCTTTACATACACTGTTACATAAACTTGCATAAACTGGCCTCCCGGGCAAGGTATAAAAATGTGCATGCAGAGTTTCATGGTTTGTACTCTAGTATGCATAAGTGACGCAGTTTCTTATTGATGATTTTTAGCTTCTAGTATTAATGTCTAAAGTGATTCAACCAATATTGGAGAGTAAGAACATATATTTGTTTTGCTCATTTTCCTTATCTTTTCATTCGGTTTGTTTGTTTCTTGTATCGAACCAAGTTCACCACAATATACAGCTTGTTGAAACTTGTTTGGTTCCTTTGCAATAATTTTTTTGAGAAAGCAACTCAACAGAAGAATATAATTGAGTTTAGATATTTGACGACGGTGCATTTTTACGCATTGGTCTGTTAAAAATGCATTTTATTTCAGTTTACAATATTTCAAAAAATTAATGTGCAAAAGAGCAGCCCTGTTCAGATGTTCATATAATCGTATATCTGACACACTTAGCATATTGCAATGAAAATGGTTTCCAAGACCCCGAAAGTATATATTTTCTTGATTAGCATAAAAAGTCGTTTCAGTTTAGGCATGTCCGTCTGTCTTGCTGACTGTCCGTCTGTGAAACTGTATGTCTGAAAGACAGATCTTGGAGAACAAAGATGCTGAAACACAGCAGTCATCTTCAAATTCAAATCGATGACATCAGTTTACTAGGTAAACTTATACTCGTAGTCAATATATCTTGAAATAATATAAAATACGACGACAACAGTATATAATTATACTCACCAACAGGACTTTCTTCATTCCAAAATGAATCGTCAAGTGTATAATCAGCTTCTGTAAGAGAAAATGCAGAGCATGAGTACATGAAAGACTGAGGCAATGGAGAAGAATACAAGAAAGAGTTATAGTCGAGGTGCTCGACAATTTTATACCTTATATTTTTTTCGTAGAAGGCCTTGATTTGTCTCCAAATTATACTTTCTACAAATTTTATGACAAAGTGGGCTAATAAATTCTTCAGGTAAATCAAGGCAAACTACAAAATTTTAAAAATACTTTACATACTCAAACAAAAAACAGGTGACAAAAAGTGTGACCTGTTGCATTTCCGTCAGAAAAAGCCAAAGAAAAATCAATATATGTGCACTTCATCTAATAAATATCTGATTTTAGTACAGGCTGTCTCAAAAGAAAGTTCTATTCCGAGGGGCCCGGGGTATGTCAATCGGTAGCCTAGCTTTTGGGAATTTAGTCGCTATGGAGCGTTTCTCGGAAGCGGACCGTGCGTTGTGCGTACGTGAGTTTTACAAAAACGGGTTTTCAGCGGCTGTAGCGCATAGAAAATTCTGCAGTATTCGACATGTTCATCATTTAAATGATGCGCCAAGCCCTCGAATCATTGGAAAGTTGGTCGAGAAGTTTGAAGAGACCAGTTCAACGCTGGAAAAATCAAAATCCGGGCGTCCAGCGCCCAGTACAAGTGCGATGGATTTTTACAAAAATATACTTGTACTCACTTCTAGCAATAATGAGAGAGCGTAGGACATACCGGAATAATTGCCAACTTCGGAGCGCCTTGGTTGTTAGCGTTTAAAACAATTGGATCATCTTTTCAAAAACCAATCTCAGCTAGAAGTCGTCGCAAATATACAGCCACTGCTAAGTGCAACTGTACTCTGCTTCTTCGATTCAAATGAAGTGACACAATCTCCATACAAGTATACAAAGCCTGTGTACAACTTTCGATCGCTGGAAAAATCCTTCGTTATATAATGCAGTCAAATAGTATATACATGCCACGCCCACTTTATCGGGTAGCCTTCATATAAAACACCCAGCCGCTTTTGACTTTTTGTATGCAATGCTTATTTTTTTGCAGTCAATATCAACTTAAAAATGAGCATGGTGACCTTGTATGAACAGGTGCTTCACATATATGTATGAATGGGTACAATCCCTCCACTTTTTGAGGTAGCCCCCATACACTTTTTATCAACGGATGCTTCACATAGGTATATATTAATGGGTATGCCCCGCTCTCTTTAACGGGTAACCCTTACACAACTCGACTAGCCACTTATTGGATTTTGCATGAAAACTTTTTTTATTACAATCAATATCAACTTGAAATTCGATATGGGCGTGTGCTGCCCACTTTTAGAGGTAGACCTATAAAGACCAACCTGCAACTTTAAGTTTTTTATATACAAATTTTTCTTAATTTTCGAGCTAACCACCTTAAAACAGAGCACTAAAACACTTGACAGTAATTTGCCTCAATCAAGCTTACAGATGGACATACAGACGTACCCAGCTATATTGACTTGACTTTTGATGCTGATCAAGATTGTAGATATGTATATACTTAATGGGGTCTACCATTTCTTCGTTAATGCGCTATAAACTTTCAGACAAACTGTTAATACCATTTCACACAAATTGTGCATGGTATAATAAAAAAAAAAAAATACTAAAGGAAAGACTTCTGCAGTTGAGATACATGATGGCGAACATCATGGACAGCAGTTGGGCTTTGGGTGTTGGTGGCTGCGGCCGCAGCGCCGCTCGTGGTCGCACTGAATGCAAAAGCAATTAAAGTAATCAGCGCAAACAGACTGGAGCGGTTATCAGGGAAATGGCAAGGGCATCTGAAATGAGTGCATGCTAGACAGCCTGACAGCGAATGCGATATGGTGTTAAAATGCTGGAAAAGGAATAGAAGGAAAAAGAGAAGCATACAGAAATGAGTGTATCCTAAACAAAGGGGCACACAATAAAACGACTGGACAGGACATGGCTAACAAAAAGGATAAATTGAAAAACAGTGGCAAGAGACGCGAAGAGTTATAACCGACAACGTTATGGCATCACATTGTCAAATGGTGGAAGAAAAGAATGAAAATAGGTGCGTTTACCAAGCGATGTTTTAGTTATATGTATTTAGTAGATGCACTGCTTATAGTACCATCGCTGAACGTATGAAATGGATGGGTACGGCACGAGACTAAATAGGGAGCAGCGAATGTGGTGTACCAGAGATTTAACAGCAAAGCGAATACCAAACCAACAAATGCACACACACACACACACACACACACACACATACACACTTTGTGTTTCTGAGTGTGCATGCAATCTTTAATAAAAGATACTCCGTGTGAGAGCGAAGAACGTGCTTGGTGTGAAATTCTGAGGTGAAAAGTTTAGTCTCAGAGTTTTATAATGTTTTTGCTCAAAGCAGATATGCCAATCAGTTCTTATTTTTAAACAACATTCAGTTGCATCTATTGCAAAAAATAATATAAACTGACATGCTGTTTAGGGATGGGGTCATTTACGGAAGTGGAAATTAATTGATTGTCATTCACTTGGGAACGATTCTTTTGAAAACAGCGCTTACAGAAGAACTTTGCAGTCGGTAGCAACGCAAGCTGTTATAGAGCGATATCGTGAGAAACGGAGAGAGAAGAAATGCTTTTTCATACGCAAAAAAAGGAACAAGAAGTCGTGAGCTTATAAATGTTGAGGTGTTATATGACAGAAATGAAACTCAAGTGTCTGACCGAAGGTTTTCAGCCCGGAGTTTCTTTTTACAAGCACAATAATGAAAATCTGGTTATAGATGGACAGGGATCACTGAGACTATGGACAAGTCACTTCTCTAAACTACTTGGGGGCGATGAAGAGAACAATACCACCGAAAGAGAAGCATACCTAGAATCACCAATTGATGATGTACTTCAGAAATTCGAATTTGGGCCGTCGCACTCGCCAAACAGAAGGATCAAGAAGACGACTTTCGAATATGACTGATGAAGAGCGACAGAAGCAACAGAAAGACGAGCAGCCAGGCTAGAGGATGCACGATTGCGAGGACTTCAGTCTCGTTCTGAAGCAACAGATTTGGTTCGTTCTCAACGGAATGAAAGCGAAAGGGTGTTGATAGCTGAAGTACGAACCCAAAGATCAGCTGATCTGAATCTGAAATACAATCGTCTTGCGTTCCGGTACAATCCAGTTGTTGATTATAGTTCAAGTCGGCATGTTGTCATTGGCCAGATGAGTCATGTCTTTATCTACTGCCAGGCTGGAGTGAAAGGAAGGTAGGTAGGTGGTAGAGGGAATGGTGGTAGAGGGAAGGAGAGGTAGGGGAAAGGGCAGCAACGCGCCGGGTTTCTTTTAAAAAGAAGAATAGGTAGGGGAATGAGGAAAGGGGGAAGGAAAAGGTAATTATATTACTTACTGCACGGCTAATGTCATAACACCAGTAATATGCTGTTCTCAACACAACTTCGATTGTTTTCTCTTAGTTCCTATTTACATCTTTGTAATATTTAAAATTTTGAACATGGCATTGGATTCCATTTTCCATTTTTAAGAAGCATCTGTCTATATAAAGTAACCATGTCTAATTTTTAATTGATATTGACTATTATAAAAAGAGAAGCATACATAAATGGAAAATGGGCTTGTATGAGGGCTACCACAAAAAGTGTCCTACTTAACAAGTCTTCAGTAGAAAAATGCTGAGCAAATTGCTGCACTTTGAAATAGATAGTAGAAATCGAGAAGTTACAGATGCATTATTTTCACAACTGTTTTAATAGGCTCAAGAAATATATTTAAATTAATGACGATGATGTTGAAAAGATAAAAAATAATTAAGATAAAAAACTAAAAACGGACTTTTGTTAGTCCTTGCGTATATGTATCAACAGGCGTGTCAGTAAAACCCTCCGCCCACTTTAAGATTTTCATATAGAAAACTTTTTTCATTACAATTAACATCAGCTTGTCTGCGTTGAATATGTATAAGTACATCACTGCATGTCCCAGACATTCTGCAGAAATTTTCATAACAATCTGATGACTAAAAGCAGATTTATTGCGTTCTAAGTGACAACGTGCTTGTGACATCGGTGCAAAATGAGTTTTGAACAAAGTTAAACTTGGTAAAAGTTTTGAATTGATTAAATACAATTGATGAAATAACTTTGTGTCAACAAATTGAATAATCCACGATTAGTGTGTACACATTAATGTTGGTCGTGCAGACATAAAATGATGATCAACATGCTAGCCAAATTAGAAAAGCCGTGATAAATTCATCAAAGATCAACCAAATGTGTGAATTGAGATTATTGGAATTGGAATTGATTATGTTCCAGACAATGTTTCAAGCTGTGTGCGGAAATATTGTGCTCAAACATTGCTGAAGCCGTTAAACAAATTGATATACTTTTCTTTAACATCTCCTAGTCTACCTCACATTCGGACGAAGTTTTTCACATTGCCTCGACATAAGAAAAGTATTTAATCCGATATAGCAAATTATAAGGGCATTGCTAAACTTTCAGCCCAAGATACTCACAAAAAATTATTTACAATATCAATATGGCTCCATAATATCATCTTCACGGTGTGGCTTGATTTCATTCTGATTTGATTCTGTTAAATATGACTTTCTTCTGCATAAACTACAGCGTCTGGGTTTGTACTCTAACTAGCTTAACTGGACTTCGAACCTACTCAATGTGTGTTATTTAAAACCACTGGATAGATACTTTCGAATTTGAATTTCTGGTGTTTTGCAACTTTTTTGTAGCTCTTAAAAATGGGTGCACAAAAAATGCGTTGAAAGCTTTGTACACTACCTCTATACAGAGCTAAAAAAAAAAGCAAATTGGCAGACGAAGTGTTATGGAGGGGGAAGAGTTCAAGAGAGGCTAATGTTATAGGCTAGAATATATTAAGAGCATATATACCCTCCTTTTCTTTTTGCCAATATCTGTGTTGGTTGCCCTTTGCTCTTGTTGTTGTAGACAGGGCTCTGGAGTGGAGCACGAAGTGGAACAGTTTTGCTGGAGCACGGAGCGGAGCGCTTACAAATTTTCAACTGCTCTTGCTGCAAAAATTTTGTTTGTTATTTTGATACAAAATGATTAAGATACAAAACTATTCCAATGTTAACCAAAAATAAATATGTTCTTTTTATACGGAGTGGAGCGGAGCACGGAGAAAAAGTCGGAGCAAAAAGCGGAGTAAAAAGCGGAGTACGGAGCGGAGCAACCGGAAAATTATGGTTGTTCCAATGCCCTGATTGTAGATGCCTGCAACAAAAGCGGTCGTATATTCGTTGCAAGAAAGTGTTACAATGTGGAGCGATTGGAGTACGCAACAAAATAGAGAGAGAGAGAGAGAGAGATAGGGAGAGAGAGTGATAGGGAGCGGACGAACGCATAGAAAGGTGCAGAGATTGTGGTATTTTTATTTTGGTTGCTTGGCCTAGGACTGAGGTCAGCATCCTTTAACCCAACTCAAATATGTGATCCAACTCACACGCACACACACACACACACACACACACACACACACACACACACACACACACACACACACACACACACACACACACACACACACACACACACACACACACACACACACACACACACACACACACACACACACACATATACGCACGCGCATACACCAAATGCGGCATACATTCAGCTTGTGCGTGCATTGCACTTATTACAAACACGGGTGCAACTATCCTGCGTATACACAATGTTAGCAGCACATACTGCAATAACGCATACACAATGTTGACCGAACTGCCGACAAAGAGTTTATGATTAAAACAACTGAAATAGCTTTTGCATAGATATTTCACACATACTCATTGCATATCATAGTCATTCTCGTAAATACATTCATATATGGCTCAGTTAGTTGACAGCAGAATGACCTGCGCTGTGCCAGCATTCCGCTTTTGTATGGCTATAATACTGCAGCTCCTGTTCGGGGAATGTCATTTGTCATTTAATAAAATGCCATTGAACTATTCGACACAACGTTTTGCATGAATAATCAAACGAATGGCATAAATATGTACTTACAAGTACACTATTGGATAGTGCCTTTCGGTATAGAAATGTTTTAAACTGCTAAAAGATAAGCGTCTGCATAGTTCTCCACAGAAAAAAAATTTATTGCTCAAAAGCGTTGCTGAATCTATAATTTGCGCTACATTTTGGCTGTATAAATAAGTTTTGAGGGATTTACAAAAGTTGACGTTCCTAGTATTAAATCCCAGCGGACCTATATACATGTAACTATATACATGTTAAAGCGTCGACATTTCTCTCTAAAAATCAATATGTGTCATTTTGCTGAAGTTTAAACAACATAGTTTCTGTGTGCTCTGAACGTGTTAACCTTAGTGCCAACGAAACACAATTTGCGAGAAGCGCTGTTTTTTTGTTTTATTATGTATAAAAGTGCAGCTGATGGACATCGATTGCTATATGAAGTGTATGGAAGAGTATGAAATGTCAATAGAAATATGTTAGTAGTGCTTCCGGCGTTTTACACCCTCCAGTGACAAAGTTCGCGAAGGGAGGCCAGCAAAGTTTGAAGACGCTGAGTTAAACCATCATGGGAGATCGTTCGAACCGAGTATTGAAGAAAAAGAATGGCCACAAAATGAGCAGAGACGCGATAAAGTGATTTGCAGCACCATAATTCTTGGCTCCATGCTGCAAAACCACTTAAAATCAAGTTGAAAAAGCTCAAAAAGAAAATTCTACCGCTGTATTCACCACACATTGCTCCTTGCGATTACCTTTTATTCCCATCGAATAGATTTGTCCTGGCTGCGCAGCTTTCTCGTAATTTCGATTAACCAAAAATTGTATTGTTTCTTGGACTGCTTCTAAAAACTAGTCGTTATTCCTATGCGGACTACGTATGCTATCTGAAAGATGGATACACACTTTGATTAATCTCTTCATTTATTTCTGCTTCTAAAATAAATGCATTATTGACCAAAAAAAAGGACCGAACTAATTTTTACTCCCAATAATACTGTTTTTGAAAAATCATAATTTTGGAAAATATTCATAGATTCTGTTCGTGTGCATTTTAGATTTTGTTTTCTTCTTTTATAATACACAATTGGCAAACTTAAATAAGTTCTAGTTTTGCTTATTTTAAAAGTTGAACCATTGTTTTTGTTAAGATCGATAAAATTTTAAATACCATGAAAAAACTTCATATAAAAAACGCTTCGGCACGAACTGTTTTTCATCGAGTACTCAGTTAACACAAATGTTTGCTACCATAAATACTTCATATACTCAAAAAATAGTTCACAAAGAGTGTGACCTTTTGCATTTCCGTTGAAAAAAAAACCAAAGAAACAGCAATATGTGTGAACTTTTCACCTAATAAATATCTGATTTTAATATTTCATGTTGATTTGGGAACACTGTTTTTTGTTTGTTTCATATATGTATTCATATTTCATATATTTTACTTCATAACTTTCAAACTGTTCAACCGATAATGCATATCGCTTAAATACTTATCACAGTTAAATATTTTCTTAAATTTTATATCTGTTTCGATTTTTGCATTTAAAGCCGCGGGATGTTTAATTAATAGCAGCTTCGAACTGATTTACAATTATTGCACTCAAAATTCTTCAGTTAATATGTTTGAATGATTTAATTAGTCATTTTTCATTGTTTTCTTTTCTTTATTTTCTTTATTTTCTTTTTTTTGAATCAGAATTTTCACAACACTATTTTAGTTAAGTTTGCTCTTAATAAGAATTTGGTTGAATTGATATTGCAAATGATTCGTTTCAGAATCCAAACGCTTTGCCGACTTTCAGCTGCCACGGTAAAGCGTAGGAATTCTAAAGCAAAGCAAAGCACATGCACTTCATTATTATTATTATCTTTTTTTTTTGACGTAATTGCTCGAATTTGTATGCCCATCATTATATGTTTCATGGTAATTGTGGATATTTAATGTGAAAGAATTTCGTTGTTCACTCTTAAATTTAAATGCATACTCGTATCCTGCTCAAGGATATACTAAGTTTGTGCAAATGTAACTGTTAGTTCGGTCCGATTCCAAAAGATGGTTCTGGCTTGTGTGAATGTTTCATAGTAACAACTGATTTCGTTAGTTTCAGAGAGGTTATCAGGCCTTGAGTTTTTTTAAAGAAAATAAAACGTTTTTTTTTTATTATGTTAAATATGTCAAATTTTGTATTAAGTAAGCAGCTTTTAGGGAGGATTTAGTTTTCTGCTTTAATTGGAAGAATAATGCAACTGAAGCACATCGCATGCTTGTGGAAGTTTATGGTGATAATGTTCCAACTGATAAATCATATAGGGAATGGTTTCGACGTTCCAAGAATGGTGATTTTAGCGTTCAAGTCAGCAAAAAAATTCGAGGACATTACTCGATGAAGAACCGAGTCATTGGGAGAGACTAAATAAGCAGTTTCTGTACGATTGAAATCCATGGGTATGTTTATTGTGAGTACCTTATGAATTGAAATCGAGAGACGTTTACACTTGGGAACAGTTAATTCAAAAGCAACAAAGAAACGGTCTTGTTACATCGAATTGTGACTGTGGATGATAAATGCATACGATTATTCCAAGAAGAATAAATACAACGGTTTGCCAGGTCATCGTTGCCATCGTCCTCGACATCAACATCAAAGCCGCATATTCATGCTTCGAATATTGCGTATCTGGTGGGAACAACATTATATTGTGTACTATATGAGTTGCTATAACCTGGAGAGTCCATTACTGCTGATCGGTATAGGCTACAATTGTTTCATTTGAGACGTGCATTACTAGAAAAACGATAGGAATACGAGATAAGACATGAGAAAGTCATTCTTCTGCATGACAACGCTCGGCCTCATGTCGCAAAAGTCGTGAACAAATATTTGGAAACGCAAAATTAAAATATTTAAAAACACCCGTCGTATTCTCCTTATATTGTTTCTTCAGTTTGGTGATTGTTCCGACGGCTGGAACACCATTTCACAGGTCAGCGGTTCATTTGTTTCGCACCTTACTTGGTTCGCCGCTAAAAACGAGACATTTTTTTGAGATGGAATTCTAAAATTGCCAAAAAGGTGAAAGGAAGTAGTAACTAGCGAGTCATAATTTTTACAGTGTGTCAAAATACAACACTAATGCAACGTAACTAATTCAAATTTTTGTTTCTCTTTAGCATCAAGCAGCCATTCGTATCATTCGTTCGTTCGTATGTGTGTGTGTAAACAAGAAGGTGTTCATCCCTCTGGGGCTATGGCTGGACTGCGTTGATTTGGAGGCGAAAGCATTATCTGGACAAGCCTGTATTATGTATATATTTTTTTTTATTTTTGGGTACTTTAAAGCCAAAATTTCGAATTTCTCTAGTATATATAAATGGATGTATATTGTAAGTATATATAATAATCATAATTAAGTTTCTATAAATGTATTAATATTATTATACGATATAATTTAGTTTCACTGACGCATACGCTTAGATCGTTTTCTTGATTTCGAAAAGCCAGAAATGCAAATAAAAAAGCTGACTTAAATTACGTTCAGAAGGCAATTGCCGTTTAGAAAACGTTTTAAATTATTATTCCTGACTGAGTGCACGCGATAAGTGCAATGAATTTATACGAGTATAAAAATAAGTGAAAATGCAGCCGTTATAAGTTCACGACTTCAAAGTATCCTGCAGCATTGCTTATATAAACCTAAGCCGACGTTGAAATTTTGGACCAAATAAAAAACAAAAAATAAATAATTTACTATTAGGAAACAAATTTGAAAGAAATAAAATAATTAAATTGGGAGCAAAATAAAAAAGAAAACTAACTATGCTCGCTCCGGATGACATATAGCAGACAAATGGTATGGTGTGCGTTGCAGGAGTGGCATCCAAAATTTCATAAACTAGAAATTTCAGTATTCAAGTTTGTTGTCTCTTGCTCTTATAGTATCTGGTATTGGTTGTTTCATACTATATATATAGACGTACTGGTGGACGGACTGAAAGGAGACTTGGCTGTATCGAAACAGCTTTCGATGCTTATCAAGAATACATGCTTTACTGGGTCTGCCTGTTACATACATTTGCACAAACTTATAATACCCTTTAAGTACAGGGTATACACGAAATCTGGCAGTAAGGGTGAATGCGATTGTAAGAGATGAAAGAAGGCCGCCACCAAGCGCAGTGCAATTTGTGTGTTGTACATTGAATTTATTTTGGGACGGGGACGGCATTAATGCTGGCGAGGTCTTGGTGTATGACTTTATGGGTAATGTTGGATAACAAGTGCCGTTGCGGAGGGAGCAGGCAGAGTCAGCATTGAAACTGAATTAGGTTTTTGACGTTAATGAGCACAACTTGTTTTTTAGTTTGTGCATTTTCAATTTATACTAACTGTCGATTTGCACTCTTAAAATGCTTAAACAGTTTTTCAGCTTTCAGTTGTTTTTGTCCATTCGTCTCTGATTCATTTCCTTTTCTATTCTATTCTTGTAGAAATCTAAGTGCTTTTGTAGCACAAAAATAAATTGATAATTCTTTTCCATGCCCCAATAATTTGGCACACTAATTGCCACTTTCAAGTCTATGATTACCTATGTACTATGTATGTATGTGCGTACTAGAACATTGAGCAAAACACTCGTTTGATAAATACTTACAAAAAAATTTCTCTTTTCTTGTATTAATTTTGTACTCGTATTGAAAACAATATTACAAACAATGCCGAATTGTTACCACCAGTTGTAAATTCCGCTAAACTTGTCAAACCGTATGAAAAGACAAGGCCAATGAGCTAAAGAAACAGAACAGTCTTCCCATACAATTACTATTCAACAGTGATTGTGTCGTCCGTCTCTTTCACACTTTAGCTGCCGCTCCATTTGCACACCTTCGTACATGTGCAACTACGTTATTCATACATATATGAATGAATAAAAATACGAAAAGGGTAGAGAGGGTACTTATTATAAATTTAAATCTGTGTGCACAAGAATTTAATTTTTGATATATACGCATGATGATTGGTTTGTTTTATTTTTCCAAATGAAAGCATACAATTTCGAATGTATTTTTGCAAGGCTTTAATGTGTACATACATAATCACATTTATAACCAGAGCTCGCAAAATATGCACAACCAAATATTTCTATGCTGTCTCTTTACCGAAAAGACAAAAAAAAAAAAGAAGCAGACTCGCTCACTCTCTTCGTTTTGATTCTTTCGCGTCTTCTATTTCATGCTTCTCGATGAGCGATACTCGCGAAGCAGTCTTACGAGGAGTATGTCAATCGGCAGCCTAGCTTTTGGGAATTTAGTCGCTATGGAGCGTTTCTCGGGAGTGGACCGTGCGTTGTGCGTACGTGAGCGTACGGTAATTCAGCGACTGTAGCCAATTTATGTCACCTCTCCAGGAGAGGTTTATTTATGTCTCCTATCGATGGATCGAAGGAGGAAGGAAGGATCGATGGATGAAGTGGAAATTTTATTTTAGACTGTGTGGTCTATAAAAAATAACGCTTGCCTAGAGATCAAGTTACAATGAGAACAATTGGAAGTTAACGAGTGCCATATGCATGAGTACATTCTTCCAACTGTCACTCTCCCCTTTTGACATCTTCCAAAAATGTATGTATACAATTTGATGGTTTGTGCTCTAGTATATATGAAAGACATAGTTGAATATGTATTAACAAACAAATTTGTACAGAATTAGCGTTTTTCTTTTGTTATTATACCAGGTAGGCGTAATACGTCATGAAGCCGCAACTAAAGTGAGAAACAGACGCCCGAAAAAAGCAATGTTGAATAGTAAATGGATCGAAAGACTACTGAATGTGTTTTACTCATTTGCCTTGTCTTTATATTCGGTTTGGTCGTTTCTTGTATTGAACCATATTCATCACAACTTACAACTTGTTTGTTTGTTTGCAATATTTTTTAACGAACTAAGTGAAAAGAAGTTTTAAAATGATTTAATCCATTTGCCAATCAAGTGTGTTTGCACAATGGTTTAGTTCATATACCTAATTTTGAATAACCAACTTATATACTACCGCACTTTTATCTGGATTATAAGTTTAAGAGGTTCATTTGCTACAACTGAAGCGAAGTTGAATATTATTGCTAGAAGCATCTACGCTCAATTAAGATTGTCTAGCATGGAAACTGAAGAAGTTTACTAAATATAGATACTATAAAAGGAAATCTGATTGATGTTTATGTTAAATACTTCTTGATTGTTTATACAAGAAACATCTGTATGAAATATGCAATCCAATGCTCTAGACATGGTATTTGACATGGTATTGAAAACGGCAATAGCTAGAAAAGTGCTAAAACAATTTGCATAATGCTGGCGCCTTCGATGTCATTCCCAACGTCAACGTCATTATAATGGCCGTCATCATCGGAGCCATCAACGTGTCAGCATTAGCGACAGCAGCAAGTGCGATCAGCGAACAGAGACGATGGTACTAGTTCGAAGGCAGTTCTATGCTTTTTAAGCGCGTTTATAGAAAGCCAAGTAATACTTTTGCATCGTCGGATTTTATTGTGATTATGTCGTTGTTGTTGTTGCTGTTACATTGTCATGAAAGGATATACGCACACAATGAATGCCACACTACTGGCATACTTCATACTTTTTATTCAGTCTCTCTCTCTCTCTCTTTCTCTCGTTGTTTCTCTCTGTATCTCCTTCACTCACGCTAGTTTATGTATCTTTAAAGCGCCCTGTGCCTTTGTGTGTGTTCAACTGCATCTTACTCACTACAGTACACTACACTACACTGCATTACAGTACAGTTCTTGCCACACCCACGATTACATTCGTTGCTTGCAATACAGCAGCTATTTATTTGGGTCAAATGTTGCTTGTATACAAGCTGAAAATGAAAATGTAAATCAGTAATGGTAGAAATCGCAAAAATGACGAAATGCTGCAGCCGCCATATTGACAATGTAATGGAAACGAAATGGCAGAAAACGGAAGCGCGTTTGCGCTATACATACACGTGAATGTAATTCCCCACCAGAGAGCAGTTGCCGTAGCAATTGCCATCAGAGCCGTGCGCACGTGGGGGTTTTGGTAGTCAAATCTCCTCCCTATATTAAAATAAATTACTCTAAGAATTCCGAATATGCCAGAATTGCAGCAAATATAAAAGGTCGATGAACACATTTTTTTGGTCAATGCTATGAGAATGGTGAGGTTCATACTCTGGTAAAATACACCTTAGCCCTTTATTCACATTTTGTGGGACACAGTTTCAATTTGGTGGTTATTGACACATGCAAACAGCGAGTACTATTTTTTTTATTCCTCCAGAACGGTAGCTTTCACTACAGAACGTAGGTGATAAGAGCAAGAAGAGATAATATTTACTTAGGTAAAATCGAATCATCAATACACTTCCCAACTATTTAACAAATTGCTTCCAAGCCTTTTAATGCTCTAAAGATAATTTGACGCAACATCGATTGGTCTTTATGGGTCCTACATCTAAAAGAGGGCAAAACACGCCAAATTGTATATTAATGTAAAGTTAATATTGACTTTAGTAGAAGTATTTTTCTTACAAAAACTGAAATGTATCTTATAGACGTAGATTTCAAGAGTTAAATGTGAGTGCAACGACTCATAGGAGGATTATGAAGCAAGACCTTCATTTCTGATTTTTGGTTAAAACTTTTGATAACGGACGAAGCTCTTTTTACACTCTCTGGCGGAGTCAATAAACCAAACTGTCAAATTTGAGAAACAGACAACCTGCACGTCACTCATGAAACACCACTGCACGATGAGAAAGTCACTGTCAGCGCCGGAGTGAGCTCAAACTCCTTCATTGGATCACTATTCTTCAAAGTTGGAGAGACTGTCGACGGCGTACGCTAATGCTGAATGTTGGCGCAGTTTGTGTCTCCCCAAATGCGTGATAAAGTTCTGACACACTTCTATTTTCAGCAAGATGGCCTTGCCGCACCTCAGCCGCTACGATGCAGTTCTTCCCGAGACGCGATGGGTCGAAAAATGATGATTTCGACCGGCCTTCCCGTTTTCCGGATTTAACTCACCAGACTTTGTTCTGTGAGGTTTTTTAAAAAGCAATGTTTATGTCACCAAGTTGAAGACCGTTGACGAACTCAAAATTAACATACGTGCCGAAATAGCTGCTATCACCCCCGAAATAAAGTCGGTCATTTAATCGATATTAATATTCAAAAATTGATTTGAAGTAAATTGTAAAGAATATCCTAAATAAATCTTGCGCATTTCTCGAAATCGGCTGAAAAATATGAGAGTTAGTCAATGTTGAAAAACCGAAGATCTAGGATGGCGCACCCTATATAAAAGAGAAAATCTAAAACAGTTATATGCCACAAGATTGGTGGAACAATACAAGTCAGTTAGAATCTATTCCCATTTACAACCAGCAGTTATGGACACCTTGGAGAATATTTCTAGCACTTGAACCAAGCCGAGTACATCAAGAGTTGATTTGCAAGTCTTAACTTTACAATTCAAAGTATCACTATAAGTTCTCAATTCAATTCATTTTCTAATTCTAATCATTGAGTCGAGTTCTTCAAACTGAGAATCAAGATTTAGACACAAAATTATGTTCGAATTTTGGGAAGAAGCCGTTCAAACTCTATTCTGAAAATCAAAATTTATGAGTTTTTTCAGGTTCCTGATTACAATACTACATTCAGAGATTTAATGATTCTGCATTTAATTTCAGAGTATGAACCTCAAAAAATATTACAGTGTAATTATTACTCAGTATGAATATAATTCTCATATTATATTGGATACGCCATTTTGAATTCAGCATCGTAATCAGCGATCCTAACTCCTAAATATTGAATTTTAAAGAAATTGAATGACTTTTTCTGGCACTCTGTTTTCACAAAATTTGCAATCAAATGCCTAATCGATGTGTCCAAAAACTACTGCATACTAAATTTCGTTTCGATTAAATAACTTTTAAGAAAATACGTGCACCATTTTGGATTCACCATTTTCTATGCAGAAGTTTTAACATCAGACTTGTAAAGAGCGCATTACAATATTTAAGCAAACTTTTTTGGATGTAAGACCACTGTACGTTGTCTAAAAAATTATTTCCGATCTACGATATGTGACAATTGCTTAAATGGCTTGGCCACACTGAACATTCAACGAGAAATTAAAGTTAATATCAACGCTTTGTTGAATAAATTTTTCTTGTTCCTCGGCGTTTAAATTTATTATCGAAATAAAGTGCAAGAAAATAAAACAAATAAAAATTCTTTGTCATTTTTGTGTTGTCGTAAAATTACATAACAACCTCCCCACAAATAAATGCTTCGCACGGCCCTGATTGTCATTGCACCATCTTCAAATCTTGCAGCATATCTCTTAGTTCTTTGTCGTACGTCATGATGCTGCTTTCGCTCCTGTTCCTGTGCTGATTTTACTTTTAGAGGTTCTCTCAATTTTCGCATGCGGTGTGCTACGAATTGTAATGGATGATAAACGTACATGGAACAGGTGAGCCGAAGACGAGTCTGTTTGTCTGTTATTCTTAACCGTCTATATATACATATGTATATGCATAAGTAGGTATGTTGGGTGTTTTTTTAGATGTTCCATTTTCCAAAAGTGATTAAACTGTCATAAATTGGCCAAATCTGACAATGCTTTGGTTTGCGCATTTTATCATGCATAGACTAGAGCCAAATCTATTTCGAAAATCGTGGTTCCGAGCGCCTAATGCGATTAATCATTGCTCGGTTTCGCACCACGTATACTCTAAATGCTAATACGATCCCGTCGACGTCGATGTAGAGCGTAGTATTGGAGAGGACTCAAGTAAGTCGAGCCGTCATCCAGTTGGTGCAACATTTAAAACCGAATGGCCATTCTGTCAAATGGGCTGGAAATCAGCTGAAAGTCAAGCGACTGATTTATCGCAATCTTCTTGTTCAGTGATGAGGCTCATTTTTACCTCAATGGCATGTCTTTATGGGCCAGTGAAATCATTGGCCCTTATTTCTTCAAAAAAATAAGGCCGGCGGAAAAGTTATGGTCAACGGCGAGCGATTATTTCGAATGTTTATTGAAGACATGGCATTTCGAACATGACGGCGCCTCATGCCATATAGCGCGTGAAACAATCAAGTTATTGAAGCAAATATTTGGCGAATGCGTTATTTTTCGAAATGGACCAGTCAATTGGTCACCGAGATCGTTCGATTTAACGCCAGTGGATGAGTTCCACTGTATGCAGATTCTGCGATCATGAGGAAGAGACTCAGCTTCACATTCTTGCGGAATGGGTAGAAGTAGCCAGCTACTTTGTCATTGAAGAATAACTGAAAAATTAGATCCTAAGAAAATACTAAGATTAATTCAGCAGATTGGACTAGAGCAGGACATCTAAGCAAGAATGACACACAATAGACCTTTTTCAGTCGTAGGTTTTATAATGTTCTAAATAATAATAAACGCCATCGGTTTATTTTCTCAGAGGGTGCGTGAAGTCATTGATTTATGCGAACAAAACAGCATCTTTGAACGACCTGTCAGAGAACATTGTGCGAACCATTGCCCAGATACGGCCCTCGATTGCTTGCAAAAGTGGTCGAAAATTGCACTTCTGGATACATGTTCAAAATCACTAACTAAACACTAATGGTATACAAATATCTTTCTAATAAAGCCAATTTTCAGTTTCAAATTCTGTAATTTTTGTATTTTAATGCAATTTAATTCAATTCAAGATTCTACACCTCTAAAAAAAAGCATCCTGCGTGTACATTTGTATGTGCTCGTAGAACTGTGTAGGTGTCTTGATGCGCTCTGTTGCACTTTCGTGTCAGTTGGCTGCTTCAAAGTTTTGCACATGCCTTGTCACAGTGCGAATCCTCACCGTCTTGGTAGTCTTCTTCGTCGTCGTCGTCGTCGTCGTCGTCGCCGTCAGCATCGTCATCATCGTTGTTATCGTCATCTTTAGAGCCATGATAAGTGATATTGTAAAGCTGCATACCAGCGACAAGAATTTCGCGCCAGTACAAATATTTTCTAAGCCGCTGTAGATATGTTTGTAGCATAAATATCATATCTATTATATCTTTCAAGAAGGCAGCACATCATTCAAACACAACGCAGCTGAAGCTGTCTGCAAGCAAAACTGCTGCGACAGATACATTTACCAAATGCAATTCTGCTCATGTATATACGTGTATTTGCCTGTTTGTCAGTGTATGTCTGTGTGTGTGTGTGTGTCGGTTTATGATAGCGTGAAATCTGTTTTTGAATTAGTTTAGCTAAGAGTAATGTTTGGAATTTTCCAGCTATTTGCCGAAAACCGCACTTGGCTAGCTCAACGTATTTGAAAGTTCACTGGAATGGGGAATCCCTGACTGTGTGCTGAGAGTGTTCGAGCTTCTCGAACTTTGCCGTGCCATGTACCAAACACATATGGTAAACTGCAATGTAAACTAGAGTAAAAAAACTTGCATAAGTGTCTTGTGTTAAGAGCTCCGTTCTTGAGTTATTGCGAAATGTATTTACTCTAGAGTAGCAAGGAATACATGAAGTTCGTATGCTTAACGGAAAATGCAATGTTCTATAAAACTATAACAACAATAATAAAATATATCTAATTTGGAATTGGATCTTTGGCCATTATATATCGCATGGTTAACTTGTTGTATTGTATATGTGATGAAATATAATATAGCGAAGGACAATTCGGTCGTACAAAAAAGTATCTATATGTAAGGTGCGCGAAATAAGTAAATAGAACGACATGGTATAATGCATGACAAGTAAACTGTTTAATGTTTTTCCCAAAACCAAATTTTTGCTTAATGATAACGAAATTATCAATAGCCTTTAAGTAACAAAAGGCAAATAAGGCTTAACGAAAAATTATTAAAAATTAAACAAATTAAACGAAATAAATGAGTAGGACAAATTCATAAACTTAATATTAAAAGAAACAAAAAAGAAATTATAGTATTTTAAATCAGACATTTTTTTTAAATAGTACAGCCTTGTGTTTGTTTAACACCTTCAAGACTCGTCCTGGCATCGAATTAATTAAGTTTTGGAGCATTTTAATGTCCAATTTTTTCCATTCTTTAATTATGACTTCTTTTAATTCTTTAAGAGTTCCAAATTGTCTCTCGTTAGCATAAACCCGGTGAGATAAGATACCCCAAAGGTTTTCTTTGGGATTTAAATCTGGGCTGCGATCTGGCCACTCTAAAACTGGGATTGTCGAAACCGAAAAAAAAGATCCTTAGTGTATCTTGCACTATGGATGGGTGCATTATCTTGCTCAAAAATCCACTCGTCACCAAAGTAATCCTCTCCAAATTGAACTAAAACTGTCTCTAAGAGCTCTACATAGTTTTGTGAGTTTATTCTATTTGTTATAAAACACATCGGAGAGTTTCCATTATATCCGAACGCAGCCCATATCATTAAAGACCCTCCGTGGAAGTTTCTGGACACGTGGACTTTTTTTGAACTCCGAATATCGCGATAATAATAACAATAGCCATCTGGACCATCCAAATTAAACTTTTTTTCAACGCTAAGTATAACATTTTTCCACTCATTATCCCAAAATTTGTATCTATTGATAAACTGCAATCGAGCAGATTTGTGCCTATTCAGTAGCTCTGGTTTAAGCACTCCTTTTTTTCATATGTGAAACGTTATCCGAACTTTTTAAAATTTGCTGTACACGTCGGGTGGATATTATTAGAGACAAATTGCTTCGAATTTGTGATGAGCTGATGTTATTATTAACCGCAAGAAATTTAATTCGCCTTTTGTTCCGCTTATTAACTAAAGTTGGATGACCAGAACGGCTTTTCTTCACATAACTTTCTGGGTCCTTTAATAATTTTTCCACCAAATTTTTTTTTAAATTTCACACTCCGGGTTGGCAACGTCACACGGCTGTTGCATGTAGCTCTGGCAAGTTTTACGATCTAAATCACGATTTACGAAATAATTTGCATAATTTGCAAGCGTTGTTTTTGGTTAAGTCAATTAACGGTAAAATGGAAAAACAAAGTCAGCACAAATCGAGCTGTCGTATCTGCTGCCATTGAAGAAAGTGTTGCCAATACGAAAGAAAAAAAGAATGCTGTAAGAAAACACCTTATATAAGTATGACTTTATGGCTTTATCATGCAATGGCAACAAAAAATGGTAGTGGTTTATACGAGTATGTACTTGCGGTACTGGTACTTCCAATAAGAATGGTGTCATAAATAGTGATGAGGCAAATAAGTATATAAGAATGTGGCTTATATATTTCTATGTTGCGTAGCTGGTATGCAGATCATGTATGCAATAAAATATGAACCAAAGGAAGCTGGCACAAAATCCAATAAGAACTGCGACTATAGAGTTGAGGAAACGATGGCGTTAAGTACAAAATTCATATTAGGCCAACAAATCAGCGGCGTTGCGCTTCGATTTCATGCATACAGGCGCGCATAGTGTACGACAATGCATACAACTCAATTCAATTCGCTGGTAACTACAATAGTTCAATCGAATCCAATATAATAAAATTCCTGACATTGATCGAAACCACGAACTCAAGACGCCAATGTTGTTTGTTTGCCTGCCTGCCTGCCTGCCTGCCTGCTTTTTATTATATGGATGAAAAGGACAGGAGTTCGGTAGGCGCTGACAGTGAATAATTGAAATAATGAGCAGAATAAATTCACAAAGCGTGCCAATTATGTTCGCACCACAGAATGCGGAATGCTAAAGGACAACAAGAAGTTGGAGGATGCGGATGGTTTTGGTTATGAGTATGAAAATGGGCAACGCAGCAGCAGCATCAGCAGCATCAGCAGCAGCAGTTATTCAAGCTTATGAAGGAATTGAAAAATATTGACTCAAGGACGAAGGACGCCAAAACGAGCGAAAATGAAATGGACTCGGCGACGGCAATAGTTCGACTGGTTGGCTGTATGGTTGGCTGGTGGAGCTGCAAAGTGGCTACTAAAGTAAAGAAGCAGAAGAAAAAAAAAACACTAAATTTAGTATTTGCGACGCGTTTCTTGTTTAGCCAGCCGCCCAAGGAGCTTATACTCGTACATACAATAGATCTGCAACTGTTCAAATACTCCTACATAGTACACACAGCAATACTCGAAGATGGGCCAGCGCGCACCGGGCAAAGCAGGAAGCTAACTGACGTAAGACGTTTGGGGTAGCTTAATGGGCCAACAAGATGCGTTGTGTTCATAATAGTGGGAGTGGGGTAGTATGATGGTATTAAAGGGTTTCGGTATGGGGCTGGGAGTAGTTACCAGCTCATAGGCTGCTTGCTTTGTCCTTCACTCATTCGCTCGTTCTTTGCGCATTTTCGTATGATTTTCCTTTTGATGTGATTTGCGCGCATTGCAAGCAGCAAGCGGACGAGAAGATGGCTGGATGCGAGAGGTGCAGAGTAAAGCTTTGCCGACTTTGAATGGATGTTCTTTTCTTTTTTTTTTTTTGTTTTTGTTTCTTTTTTTATGGGGCAGCCGTGGGTTAAAGTGCTTTTGCCATTCTGCCAGTGCGGATTATGGTCGTTTACATTCACAAAAACTAAACGAAAGTCACGTTAAGATTGTTCATCCGCTTTTAGTTTTGTTTGCGAGTGCGCCTCCTTGACGCCACCACAACCACCACCGACGCTTGCCGTTCCCATACTATGTCATTTGCTTAACAATTTTGATGGCGTCGCCTAGCGCTATATGGCGGTGTTAGACTGTAGAAAGTACAAAAATGTTTGTTTCGCTGAAAACAAGCTCATAAAAAGACAAACATAAAGATTAGACAACGCCAACACCCAGCGCCAATAGAATCAGAATGAAATACACCCGGACAGATAAAAGCACATATAAATAGGTATATACTATCGCATTGAGATACAAAGCAAGTGCGAGTGCTCAAGGAAGGATAACGGATATAATAACACTGTCGCCCTGCTTCTATTTTGCACACTTCCGCAATTCTACACTTGCGTTTACCACGTTTTCGCTATGCAAATTAAGCGCTTTAACACCCCCAAAATAAGACGTCGCCGCTTTCAGCATCCAGGAATTCTGTCATTGTCATACAGGTGACTTAGCAGCACACTACACCACACAAAACCACACCACACCAGGGCGGCATAATGTCCTCTTTATGTTAAATTGCCCAGAGCGCAATAGTGTTGCGTTTTAAGCACGTCTTAGTTGGATTATCGTTACATGACGTCGATGACAATGCTGGGACGTCTTTTCATTTCAATTGGAATTTACGCAGTTGTCGTTGCATTTGTTCTTTGTACGAGCGTTCTCATCAATTTTCCCTTACGTTAATTAAAGCAAATCAAATCTATCTCGACGTTTAAAATCGAAGATAAATTGAACAAAACGAATCAAATGAAAATATGTTGCTTTTTCAGTTCAAACTGACTGCAGTTATCTTGCTAAACCCTATAGCTGATTAATTTGATGGTTATGGAGTGATGTTGTGCTTAGAATCTAAAAATATTAAAGCACAACATTGATCAAACTTTTTGGAAAATTCCGCTGCACATCTTTAAAAACGTATTTCAAAAATGTCTTTAAAAGATGCACTGCAGACAAACCAGAAGATGCAACCATTTCTATGAAATTTTATCTCCAAAGGTTTAAATTTTTGAAGAATGCAAAATATTGCGGTGTTGGAGTTAATTTTGAAGGAATTATTTTCGATTTTTGAGCGTTTATTTAAAAAAAATGCTACAATGTATATTATTCAAAGTATTGTCCATCGTTAGCTACAACATTTTCTCACCTTTTTGCAGCATATGGATTCCGCGTCGGAAGAACGGCTCGTCTATTGAGGCATTCCACGAATCGACCCATTTTTTGGTATCCTCGTAAGAAGTAAAGCGCTGCTCAGCCAGGGCGTGGGTCGTCGATATGAACAAGTGTTAGTCAGAAGGAGCTATATGTTGGCTTTAAGAGGGGGGGGGGGGGGGGGTTTGGTAGTTGGACTTCCTTTTAGTGCAGTTTAATAGAGTATCAAAATTGACATGCCACGCCCACTTTTTATGGAACTTACATTTTATGGTACAACTCCCCGCGTTCGACTTTTTGTATGTATTTAGTATTGCTGTCAATAATACCTTAAAACTTGACATAATGGCTTCTTATGAAAAAACTCTTTACATATACTATATCAATGGGTGTGATTCCACCCCATACAAACCACACGCCCACTTTTGCCTTTTTGTATGGAAAACGTTGTTATTACTGCCAATATCTTATCTGTCTTATGGAAGGATACTTCACATAAATATAAATGTGTCACGCCCACTTTGAGGGAAACTTCATAGAAACCTACCGCCCAATTTTTAAATTTTGCTTCGAAATTAATATAATGGTTTCTTATGGACGAACGCCTGACATAAAGAAAAATAGATGTGATTTCTCCATTTTAGCGGCATCCCCATGCGAACCCGCCACCCACTTTTGGGATTTTTCATGAAGAACATTATCATTTTTGGCAAAATAAATTTGACATTTTGCTTCATTTGGACGGACACTTCGCACAACTACAAAGGGTCATGTCATGTGCTGAAGCATCATAGTAGTTGTAGTTTCTGCCAAGCACAGCTGCTGTACATGCATGCATGCATAGCAAGGGACCTAGTACACGGCCTTGATGAACTCCTAAGTGTAACGAAGAGTAGGTGACTTCACATCTTACATAAAACTGTTTGTCCATCAAGTCAAATGGATGGAAATGGCACTGAAGTGATGGTAACGTCTTCCTTGTGCCAAACACGACAAGAATACGCAATATTCATTTTTTTGAAATGCTGTGAATATCTCGTCTTTAATGCGATGCATCATGTTTTCCCAACAAACTAATTGGTCGATATGATGACAGTTCATTTTCAGGCTTACCAGGCTTTGAGGTAAGTATTATCTCCGCTCATTTCTATTGCCCAGAGAAATGGCTAAGCCTAAAGCAGACGTTGTATATGAGCACTAACCGTTGTTGCACTTTTATTCGAAGCACTTTTATTGTTGGTACATCGTTTCCATCGCATCCTTTTGACTTCTTTGCATCAAAAGATTTTATTTTAGCTTGAACTTCAGTCTAACTGGTGACATAGACGGACTTAGTTGACAAGGAGCATCAAGAGCACGGTCTATAGCTTCATCCGCAGCACGTGCTATAATTAGATGTGCACAGTATAATTTGGATAGCGGCTATAGCAATTGTGAGATTGCTATTCTATCAGATAGTCAGGCGGTGATAAAAGCGTTAAGCTCAAACACCGGTAAGTCCAAACTAGTGCAGGAAGCACTTATATTATTGTCAACACTCGGTGAACACAACAAAGTTTACTTACTGTGGGTGCCAGGACACAATAATATAGTAGGAAATGAGCTAGCCGATAGGCTTGCCAAGAAAGTAGCGGCAACGCCAATGGAAGGACCAGAGCCTTTTTGTGGCACTGAAAGACATACTACGCTGGAACTAATCCGCCATGAGCCAAGGACTAAGGCCATCAAAAATATTCCTAGCGTTTCGACCCGCGCAGAGCGAGAGCAATGTTTCAACTAGGTACAAACCAGCTGAGAACATTGACAGTAATACTAATAGGACACTGTCGACTGAGGAAACACCTGTGTGTGATGGGGGTATATAATTCCCCAGAATGCAGAATTTGTGATCGTAAAGAAGAGGCTCCTCTTCATATCGTTGCAGAATGTGAAGCAATAGGCAGAAGTAGACTTCAAATATTGGGCAGTTACTTTGTCGCTGAAGAACAACTGAAGTAGTTAGATCTTAGGATAATATTAAGGTTTATTCAACAAGTTGGACTAGAGAAGGACATCTAAGTAAGATGGACAAAACAATAGATCTCTCTAGGTTGCGGTTTTAAAATTATGTCCTATAATAAGAATAATAAGAATAATATAAATAGGTAAGTGCAAAAATGTTCACACCCTTTTTAGCCCCCTTAAACACAACATATTCGCTTGATTTTTTCTTTCTTTTTTTTTTGTTGGACTGGTTGTGAAGAGGAGTAGGGGCGAATATAGTTTTCTTTTTCTAAAGTATCACTTCTAAAGTAGGCAAAAACTAGGTAACGCCTTCGGCCAATCGAAAAGACCTGCGCTCCCTATCTCAGTTTTCTCAATTTGTTAAAAAATAACAACAAATAGTCGAAGTGAGTGACGCTAAAGATATAAGCAACAGTCGGACTTGCCAACATGTTGGCGAGCATCACTTGAGAGCGTGGCTTCATAGAGTTGTTGCGAAAATTTTATAAGAAGAGTGATCATTATTTCATAATTGGCGCTCTCAGCATTAAAGGAACAGACAGTAGAGTGAATACGCTTTTACGGGCGGACATGTTGGTCATACTTAACGATCTCACCATTATCAAATAGTAGTGAACTGTTTTGTATTGTCGCTATAATGGTTGAATTTCAAACACTAGTAGCTCTAGAACACTAGGTGCTGCAATTGGGGAAAGTTAGAGAACAGAGAAATATTGTGCCACAAAAATTCGGCATTTTACACATATTTTGGCCCATAACGCTTAAGCAACAAAACCGATTGTTGGATATTACCATTATTACCATTATTATGATGTTTCTGGCGACCTAATCCGACATTTCAAACTCGAGATATGACTTAAAACGTGAAACTATCTCCGAAAAAAAGAAGAAATTTAAAAAAAAAATTATATCTCGGAAACGAATTCATAGAAAATTTATTTTATTGCGATTTTCGAGTTTTGTAGGCCAAAATACATTAGAAAAAAAAAAATAGTGGCTGTAAATGAACATGGAATTTTTTTTGTAAACTAGTGTTATGGAATTAATGCATTTTAGAAAGAATTTATATATTTTTGCATCCAGTCTCAGAAGTAAAGTTGAAGCTGTGTAATGCAAATGACAAAACTGAGGCTCGGAGGTAAAAGGTCTAAGCGCGCGTAATAGCGCTCGATCCAGCTTCCGCTTTGCTCGCACTTTAAAAGTCGTTTCCGCTGCGGCGAACTCCTGCAGGGCCGCAATCGTCGTCACAGTCGTACAGTGGCGTAGTCTAAGGACTCACATTGGTATGAACTATAAACGTTGAATGACGACGATGTTGTTGGCTTAGAATTTGAATTTGAATTCAACTGGCAGCCAACAAAAATAAGAAGCAGAAAAAAAATGTGTTTTTAAAAATAAGGAAAATTGTTGGAAAACTGCGAAAAAGTTGATGTGAGTGCGAGCGGCATAAGAATGAGCGTGAAAAAGCGAATAGAAGTGATACGCAAGTTTTATGTTTTTAACATTTTTTTTTGTTTGTTTTTTATTTATTTATTTTATTTCCACGTTTTTCCTTTTTTGCTTCAGTTTGCTTTTCGTTTTTTATACCATGCTGTACACAAAGGTTAAGCGGGTATATTAAGTTAATGAAAGTGTATGTAACAGGCAGAAGGAACTGTGAGAGAACTTATAAAGTATATTTATATTTTACATCAGCATTGGCAGACGAATCGATATAGATATGTCCGTCTGTCTGACCGTCTATTTGAACGAAAATATTTCGGCGCATTTAAAAGACAGAAACTTCAAGTTTAAATATTTAGACTTTACTTTTCCACTCTACAGATAACCAGTATTAAATGAAGAACCTCACTTAAAAGCTAGGTCCCATACAAACCTAGGAGCCATTTTTGAGTTGTTAGTTTGATTTTGTTGTTAATTACGCTAGACTTGCCAAATTTGGTGTATCTTATGTAAATCCTTATAAAATATAACAGATCAGGTCATTACAAGATACAGCCCCCATATAAACTTTTTGATTTTTCATCAAAATATCCCGTTATGTTCAGATCGTAGCAGTAAAGCATGTAATCTATGGTGCATATTAGGAGCCTTAAACAAGGAATAGGTTTTCTCGAAGTCGTGGAGACTCAACTGCAGCGTTTTTTTTTGTGTTGTGTTGTTTTTTTTTTTTAACTTTTTTGCCCATTCGCATTTCGTTTCGTTTCGGTTTAGTTTTCATTTGCATGCAGCGTTCGCATAATTTTCTGCTGCTGCAGCTTCGCCATTTTGTTGTCGACGTCGTCGTTGTTGTTGTTGTTGTTGGTCGTTCTTCGTTCAAATAGTTTATGGTTTATATGCAAATACACACACACACACACACGCACACACACACACACACACGCACATCCTTCAACACTCACACGTGAATATATTTTTTTTGCAGTTTCTTTTATTTCTCGCATTTTAATTTTCTTCCTCCCCTTTCGTTCATTTTTTTTCTGCCTGTCCACCCCCAACCCGTAACACATCATGTGGAGTATATATCCGTCCCTTTCGGAACATATTCGTATAACCTTCACAAATGGTGCCATATGCTGTCGCTGGTGATGGCTGTAAATGTATGCACACACATCGGGGTATATATATGTTGTTACATATATACATATATAAGTTTGTATGTACATATGCACAAATATATTTATGCATGCCACACGTGCTTCTATGTGAGTGCAAATGAATGAGTCTGTGTTTGTGTGTGTGCGTTTAAGCGATAACCATCCACATGCCCCATGAAATCTTGTAATCGTACATATGACTTGCAAATCGGAATATGTAACTATATACGTACATATATATATAAATCTGCTGGCGCTGCAACAGCAGCTTAAACCTTTCTTAAATCAGCGTACAAAGAAAACTCATAGTTGTCAATTCAACACAAACGTGAACGACTTTGTCCGCAGGATAATCATAATCACGAACAATTTCAGTAGTACAAATGAACCGCCTGATTAAGTTTTGGAAATGCGAGAAATTTGTTTTTCCATGGGAGGGGCTATGGGTGCTTGATCAAATCAATTTCGGTTGATTTCAAGAGATTTGGAAAAACACTATTCTGAGTAATCTGTATCAATTTCCTTTTTAACATTCAATTTGCATATATTTTTATAAAATATGCATTGTATAAAATCTCTGATGAAATAGCGCAGCGTACTGTCGGCAGCCAAAAAGCCAACCGAACCGAACCGAACCACAGAAATGCAAACTTCTCTCGAGTTCGAAAATATTCGGAGTTTATGTTTTTTTCTAAATAGTTCATTACCTTATGTTGCTTTTATATTCGGACGTTAAATTAATAATGAGCGATTTTTTCCATCTTTCAGGCAATTTTCGGATACCAGCTCAGAAGAACGACTCGTCTTTTTAGGCACTCCAATCATCGACCCATTTTTTGCATTATTCATATGATTATTCAGGCCATGTGTCATCGACTGGAACAAGTAGTAGTCGGAAGGAGCGATATCTGGGGAATACGTCGGGTCGGGTAGGACTTCCATTTCAGCGTTTCCAAGGAGGTCTTTACCGGTTTTGCAACATGTTGTCGCGCGTTGTCTTGTTTCAAAATCACTTTGTCGTGCCTTTCTTCGCATTCCGGCCTCTTTTGCTTCAGTTCGAGGCTCAAACGCATAAGTTGAGTACAATAGCGTTCCCCAGTTATCGTTTCATTCGGTTGGAGCAGCATTAGCAGCATCATGAATATTCGGCTTTGCGATGGATGATGTGATGACTGTTCGTGCAAAACACATGGATTTTTGCGCTTGTGGTTGTCATAATGGATCCACTTTTCATCGCCAGTGACAATGCGATGCAAAAAAAACCATTTCTTTTTTGGTGTTCCAAAAATCCTTTCAACGTCGCGCGGCTTCAACTCGTATGGCACCCAGTTCCCTTGCTTTTGAATAAATCCCTTGTCTTTTAGACGTTTGCTGACTGTCGACTCAGCCACTCCCAATGATTCTGACAACTCCTGAAGTGTTTGGCATTGGTTCACATAGAGCAATGATTCCAATTCTTCGTTCAAACTTTTTGGATTGACCCGGCCGTTCCTTATCTTCGCCCTCAAAATCACCACTTTTAAAGCGATCAAACCACCTCCGACACGATTGTTCAGATAGAGCATGCTCGCCGTGAATTTACACTAAGATTCGAATTCATATTAAAGTAATGAAGAAGAACTCGCCGCAAAAACAGTTTATCTGGCACGAAATTCGACATGTTCAAGGCATGGCATTTCCGTCCCTCCGTTCGACCGTCCATTTGTCTGTCCATTTATCTGCCTGAGAGAAAACTTCTCAGTCTAGTGAAGATTTCGACAAACTACATTAAATTCGACTTTAATTTCATAATTCCCAATCAGTTTAAGCATGGCCGAGTTAAAGTGGGAAAGTACATCTCTTTAATTTAGTTTTATTTCGTTTTTGTCATTTTTAATTTGATTTGTTAATTTCGTTGATCTTCGCCTACAGGACACTATCTGAACAAACGTCCATGGAATTTTATTATTATTTGTTGTTTGTTTTTGTTCATGATACCATTGAATATAACTTCAAAACAAAGTAAGTCAAAATTGGAAGAGGCCTGATATACTTTTTTCATTTTGCCAATTTAATGTAAGTGCCGAAGCCTACAATAATACTCGCATGTAGGCGAAAAAATACATTTTAATAGTAAGAAATTCAATGGACAGAAATGCGCATGGCTTTAAGCATTTAGTATATTTTACAAACAACACTTCATTTCTCTCGCTGGTCATATGGCGTAGTACAGAATTAATTAGCTTATTCAATAAAAAAAAATAAATAATTTCCTTTTTTCTCCATTCAATTAGTTCAACGTTACCATCCTGTGCGCAATAAGATTTCTCGAAGCCCTTCAAATTGGCATTTGTTGTAGCAATGACTTCCGCATTCGAACCAAACAGTTTACCACAGAGCCAATTCGTCGGTTAGGAAATAGAAAATAATCGCAGCAGTGCAAATCTATTCTGTATTTCGTCATTTTCACATAATCACTTTTACTCTCAACTGAGTGAAATGCGTAATTCCACTCATACACATGAGATAAACACAGTTTCAGCGATTTCAAGCACTTTTAATCTTCGATCAAGCATTATCATACTCGTACCATGGACTTTATCGACCATTTCCCCTTTCTTCAACGCTCGGAAAACTCACCGTCAAAAATGCGCTCACACGACAGCGTTTCAATATTAATTCAATGGTTTAAATGGAATCTGATGAGTCTCTATAAACTTGTTTTGATTCGTTGCTGAACTTTGTTCGTTTTCAAAAACATGACTTTCGATTTTAAACATATTTGTAAAAGCTGAAAATTTTAACATTCACCACTTTTGAATGTTGACATTTACGATAAATATATTATCGATTCGCTATTATTACCAGATATTTTCCGAATGTAAATTATTTTTCAGTCGGACAGTTGTTAGACCATAAAAAATATAGTTGATCAGCGTCGGAAGGCGAGGCGATATATATGTATATGTCCGTCTGTCCGTCTGACTGTCTGTTTGAACATACAGTTATTCGAGGCTATAAAAGTTAAAGGCTCTAAGATGTTTCGACTCTTCGTTTCCTTCTTCAGATCACTAGTATTGAATGAATATGCGAAAGCCATTTATAAGTATAACCGTCCAAACAAACTTGCCCCCCTTTTTAAGTTTTGTTTGAAAATATTTTTGGTTTCGTTGTTCGACTTCGCTAGAAACACCAAAATCCCAATATTTCACATAGTTCAAAATCGGACCGCTATAAGGGATATTCCCCTTACAGCCTTGCGCCCCAGTTTGAAGAGTCTGTAAGAAATTTGTTTTCTTTTTGTTTTTAATTAAGATATCAAGATCAAATTTGGCGTATCTTACCGGCAATCCTAACAAAATGTACCACATAGGTTTATATCTGACCACTTTAAGGCGTAGACCCTTGCACAAGCTCCAGTGTATCTCGAAGTCGAGCACACTCTACTGCAACATTCTTTCTCGTTAACATTAATATGTTGATATATTGCGCAATCGCAAAACATTTTTATGCTCTTCATACATAGTGTGAATAGTAATCTAATTTTATCACGGAGACCTGAAGCATCGTTGATCCCATAAAGTATATGTATGCTCTACGCTTACTAGTGTAGCTTAGACTTCGAGAATAACTTTTGACAATTCAAATAGTTCTGGAATATTTGTGTTAAGTAACAGTGATTACCGTGACTGTTACTTTGAAAGCACCGTGATTTTCAACAGCTGCTGCGATCACTGTTAAAATAAAAAGCAACAAAAGGACTTTTCATCTATTTTTTTTTTTTTAAATTAAATTATTATTAAATTATTTTTTTATTAATTGAACCAATAGTCTTCTTCAATCTGAATACCTGAAAGTCCCTGTTCGCGCCTTAATTCCTAAGTAAGGAGTACATATCCTGTTGCGGGAGCGCAATGATTCCGACTATCTCCCACACCATCGAATCGTTTTTTGTACCACTTTAAGCAAATCCTCTCCAAAAATTTATATTGCAAAGCAGATTTTTGACATGGGGTTCTTTTTAAATGATAGCCAGACGTGCCACCAAATCGTTATCTAGTGACATTTTCTAGAGAGAATTGACTTAAAATGGTACAAAAAAAAAAAAAGAAAAACCATTCGAAAGTGTGGAAGATAGTCGGAATCATTAGGCATCCGCACAGGATATGGGCTCCTTACAAAGATCTTGGGAATTGAGGCGGGAACAGGGTATTTTAAGTAGTCAATTGACATTTATTTAAAAAAATAATATGTATATATGCTAGTGGCAGCTTCTGTTGGTTGCAGCGCCCATTCCAAGAACCCATTGGAACATGTATCATACCTCCCAGGACTGACCTAGTGGCATACTTTCACTATAATTCTTTGGGACTAATACCAATCTACAGGAAACCGCCATCCGTTTCTAGAATATCTTATTTTTTGGTGCCATTTTTAAAGAGGATCATCTGAAAATGGCATAAAACTAAGAGGAGATAGTTAGATATAGCAGAAGAAGTTTTCCTTAACAAAATCTTGGTAGTTGAGGCGAGAAGACGGTATTAGAGTAAGTCATCGGTTTTGGTTTATTTTAGTGCAAACTCTTGCTGGTTTCATTTCCGATTCCAAAAATTTACTGGATCATCTATTTTTCAGACAGTTCTTCTTCCCAGTATTGATCAAGTGCCATATCTTCACTACAACTTGTAAGGCAACTAAGGCAATGGAATGCTGAAAGAGTTGTGTTTTGATGTCGTTTTCTAGAGAGAATTGGATGTAAAAAAAATGGTTGTCTGTAAAGTCGGTTTACGGACGATAATTTTACGTTATAACGTCGTAAGAAAACATTGATGAAAAATTGCATACTTTTGTGAATTGAATTCTAATGTAATTCCAATGTAATTCCAATAATTCAATCAGTACACAAACAACTTGTCATATAACAGAGTTTCGTTACCAACAACAAAGAGTGAAATATACGCTCTCTCTCTCTCTCTCTCTCTCTCTCTCTCTCTCTCTCTCTCTCTCTCTCTCTCTCTCTCTCTCTCTCTCTCTCTCTCTCTCTCTCTCCCCTCTCTCTCTCTCTCTCTCTCTCTCTCTCTCTCTCTCTCTCTCTCTCTTTCTCTTCGACTGACCACCGGCAACTTTAAAAGCCTTTTGTTGTTGTTGTTGGTACTCAAATGCAAAAGTAACTGTTATTGTCGTCTTCCTTGAGCTATGGTGTGCGTGATTTGTTTACTTTGTATATGTATTTTATTTAAAAAAAACTTTATTATACACTTACAATGTTATTATTCATACATTCTACCATGTACATACCGCACCCCAACGCGCGCAACACTTATTCGCAAACACACACACAACTATAGCTTTCACAAGCCAACGCAAGCATCGCTTGTTCAGCCGGAACGTCAGAAATGTGCATGGCCTTTTCGCGTAAATCGATTTAATAGACGTCATCACATCAAAAACAAAAATAAAATATCGGTTCTAGTTTTAGTTTCGATTCGGATAAGGTTTCCGGTTGCGGTTTTATACCCTTTATATAAATTAACGAATTTTTCAAAGTTAAAAAATATTTCAACAAAATGTAAAGAGCACAAAAAATACAACTTAAAGTAAAAGTTCAGCTGACGTTTTTTCAAAGCCAACTAAAGTTAGACTAACAGACTTGTTCCTATCATTCTGGCAATTTTCGGATACCAACCAGTAGTAGTCGGAAGGTGACGGAAGTGATGTCTGGAGAATACGGCGGATGATGTAGGACTTGCCATTTCAGCGTGCGCAAGTAGGTCTTAACCGGTTTTACAACATGTGGCCGAGTTTTGATATGCTGCAAAATCACTTTGTCGTGCCCTTCTTCGTATTTCGGCCGTTTTTGCTTCAGTTCGCTCCTCAAACGCATAAGTTGAGTCCGATAGCGTTCCTCCGTGATAGTTTCATTCGGTTGGAGCAGCTCGTAGTAGATCACGCCGCGCTGGTCCCACCAAATACAGAGCATAAGCTTCATCCAATGAATATTCGGCTTTGCGAAGGATGGCAAAACCCATGACTTTTTGCACTTGTGGTTGTCGTAATGGATTCACTTTTCATCGCCAGTCACAATGCGATGCAAAAAAACATTTCTTTTTTGGCTTTCGAAAAATCGTCTTTCGACGTCGCGCGGCTCAACTCGTATGGCACCCAGTTCCCTGCGTTTACATCAATCCCATGTCTTTTAGACATTTGCTGACTGTCGACTCAGCCACTCCCAATGATTCTGACAACTCCTGAAGTGTTTGGCATTGGTCCCCATAGAGCAATGATTCCAATTCTTCGTGGTCAAACTTTTTGGATTGACCCAGCCGTTCCTTAACTTCGAGCTCAAAATCACCACTTTTAAAGCGATCACACCACCTCCGACACGATTGTTCAGATAGAGCATGCTCGCCGTGAATTTACACTAAGATTCGATGCCCCTCGGCCGCACTTTTCTTCATATTAAAGTAATGAAGAAGAACTCCCCGCAAAAACACTTTATCTGATTTCAAATTTTATTCAGCTGCATTCAATAGTCTATGAGATAAAACCAAATTGTATAGATTAGTATCTAAATTAGCTATAGTTTTTTTGATTTGTTTTTGTGTCTCCTGCACCGTTAAGTCAAACTATTGTTAAATTTTGTGTTTACGACAAAATAAAAATAATATGGTGACCTGGTTCGGGACTATTACCAACCGGATAATTACGGGTATTGCAGTAGGTATATCACCAAAATATTTACAACAATAGCACTAGCTCGTGGTGCAGAGAAAATCATGGCTTTGGTTTTTGTTGCATTAATTGTAGGACCATTCATTATAAGATTGATTTTCTTCACGGAACAAAAACTGGATATCATCTGCAAAGATAAACGAAGTTCGAATAGTACGAATAGTTCGATCGAAACTGTTAACAATGCCGTTAATGTGAAGCGTAAATAGTATAGGGCCCAGTACAGAACCCTGAGACACATCACAAACAACACCCACGCAGTTAGATCGAACATGATCAATTTCTACAAACTGGTAGGACGAAATAAGTTTGCATGCAAAAGCATTTAGGTCACCAATATCAGAATGCCCATGTGAAATTTTAACAACAAGTCCTTTACATACACCCTCAACAGCACAGGAAAATAGAATTTTATATGTCAAATTATTTCGAATGTATGACGCAACACCACTGCCTCTGCGAGTCGAACGATCAATTATCCACACATTATACCCATAAATCCTAATAGCGCTGTCAAATGTCAACAGTGATACCTATAATGTCTAAATTTGAACTACACACAAATAATTTTAGCCCATCTCACTTTGTAGATGAAGGTGAAGGCCTTAAGCTCTGACAATTAATACGTCCATTTTTCATATAATTAATTCTATTACCACTTTAATTGTACAGTTACCATAAGTCTGAGATATAACGATGCATGCAGTAAGTTGGCATTCGAAAATAGTGAATACCTGATTGAAGAAAATGAAATGCTTTGAAAAAGTTAATAACCGGAATTAGGTCCTATGTGGCGTCTGATCATGACAAATGATCGGATTCGCTTCTAAGACGCTTTCGTTGTGTTTTTATGCTCTTTAAAAGGTTTTATAGTCTTCACACTGCAACGTAGTGTGAATAGTATTAAAAATTTATCGATTATCGGTTGATCCGAAGTTCTATCACAATTCACACAAAATGTGAAATCATATTGTACAACATAATCGTTGGGTAGGTTTGTTTAGAGGCTATACCAAAAAGTGGGTACACGCCCATTAGCACATGTGTGTGACCATCCATAACAAGCCACCATATCGAATATCAAGTTGATATTTACTTTAATAAAGAAGTTTTTCATGCAAAATGCAAAAGTGGGCGGTGGGTCTGTATGGGGGCTACTTCAAAAAGTGGGGCGTGACACTCATCGATATATATGTATGTTAAGCGTCCGTCTATTAGAAGCTACCATATCAATTATTAAAATGTATGGACTAAAATAAAAAAGTTGTTCATACAAAAATTCAATAGTAAGGGGGGTGCTGTTGTCTCGGGTTTGTATGGCGGCAACTCAAGCTAGCAAAAATTGTCAATATATGCCGAACATTCAAAAGGTGAATACAATTAATAATTATTGAGTCTGTTCAAAAACAGTATCTTCTGTTTGCGCTCAGAAACCTCAACTGTGCTTCTGGCATACATCTTTCCCCATATGTGGATCTATTGAAACTTATTGATCTTACAACTTTGCCTGCACGACAATCGATGCTCTCTGAATTTTTCCTGCCTAAGATCCTAAGTGGTGAAAATGATTTTCATTATTTGCTTCAATCTTTATTTCTGAAAGTTCCTTCGCGCTTTACTCGTTATTAAGTGGCTTTGACATTGTCTCTTTGTACAACATATTGCGTCTACCATGATTCACTTCGATTCCTGTGCAATACGAAGTACTCTCATTTTATTCTCTTCTGATTCTTCTTCAAAATATATATAAAAAAAAACTATCCTTAAATAAATTAAATAAAAATTAATTAAATAAATTGTAATTTAATTTTCTTTTATCGTTTGATTTGTTATAATAACTGTTTGGACCACATTAATGGTCCGTGGGCCGAATCTGTGAGACGAGGCACAGTCGATCATACAAAAGACAAATCTGTTTTTTCATCAAAAATTCATTGACTTTTGTGGTCTTGTGAGGTGGTGCATTATCATGCAATAAAAACATCTGCTTTCTTTAAAATATTTAATTTAATTCTACTTCCAGCATTCTCACAGTGAATTTACAGCGATAGCGATTATTGCACTTAGTTTTTCCACTAACTCAGCACGATTAGATGCTTCGGGTCATCCAGGTATTGGATCATCATTTAAATGATCACGACCGTTTTTAAATCGTGTTAACCACGTGTAAACTTGGGTACGGCTCATACAATCATCATCATAAACTTTTTTTAATAATTCGTAAGTCTAAGCAAATTTTTTACCGAGTTTAAAACTAAATTTAATATTTGCACTTTTGTTTTTACGACATAACTACAAAAACTGCTGTTATTAAAATGTGTGTCATTTTGTAACCTGTCACACGATTAGCATGAATTTAGTTGCTTTCGAAAGAGAAAAATGTACCTTTCTAACAATGCCAACATTTATTAGATGGCGCTACAAGTTCTATGATTTAAATTAAAAGTTCGGTTATTTTTAGATCAACCTTGTATGTGCATGAAACAACCATTTATAAGATGCCATCATGTCATATATAGTGTGTTTGCACGGGAGCTATCTCAAAAAGTGGGCGGAACGCGCCCAGTTGTATATGTATGTGAAGCAGCTATTTATGAGAAACCACTACATCAAATTTCAATTTAATATTGACTTTTATAAAGAAGTTTTTCTTACTAAAACACAAGAGTGGGCGGTGCGTTTGTATGAGGGCTACCCCAAAAAGTGATCGGGTCACATCCATTGATGTATATGTGGAGCGTCGGTCCATTAGAAGCTGCCATACAAATTATTATGTTGATATTGTCTAAAATAAAATAAGTTTTTCGTACAAAAAGGCAAAATTGGGCAGGGGTTTGTAGGGGGGCTGCCCCAAAAACTGGGCGTGGCGAATCAATTTCGATACTCTATTTGACTGCAATAAACTGAAGTGTAGATGCCAATTTATAACGGGATAAAATAAAAATTGGACGCCAAAAAAATGCGTAACAACATCCAGACGGACAAACAGATGGATATAGCTAGATCGACTCTTCTCGTCGAGCTGATCAAGAATATGTATACTCTATGGGGTCTACGACGTTTCGTTAAATGACTTTCCGATTAACTGATAATACCATTCTACACTATGTGTGAACGGTATATTAAGGAAGAGCTCAAGGCCATACTTAAAAGCGCATATCAGAAGTAATTCGAGCATTGGATAAAGCGCTGTAACTATTATATTATATCTGAGGGGTTGTAGTTTATAGTGAAAAAAAAAATGGATATTGTTGAATAAATAAATTTGTTTCGAGAAAACTAAAAAGTCACTCTTACTTTTAATAATCTATTTTTGAGTAAAATTTATTCGAGTCAAATACGCGGAATAGTATATAAACTTTAGTACCGTCAATAATCCATTAGTTTCTCTTGTTTTTTTTTTTTATAATGTTTCTAATTTTAATTTTGTTTTTTTTTTTGTTTTTGTCAAAATTCGAATCCAATTAGCAATACAGACGACCTACGTTCGCATCGCCGCCAATTAGATGGGACGATAATTGGAGCACGATAAAACATAGCTGCATTAGCGACAACCGAGCATGTGAGTGGACGTATGTATATAATGTAATGTACAAGAATATACAATATATAACCTAATCTAACAACTTACGTACATATGTACTTACTATATGCATATATGCACGTACGTAGGTACTTTATGTGATGATACACGGGTACATTTACTTTCGCTACAGGAAAATCAAATAATTATGCTTTTACTGCACATTAACATAAACAAAGGCTATGAAATCGAATTAGATTCGATAGAATATGGACTTACCGCCAGCCGGTGTGACGCAATAGAACAGTTGTGCTAGGACGAGCACCCGCAGGGGTAATGTTGTCCTCATGACGCTGATGTTTTGTGTGGCCACAAGCGCCGCTGCTCTTACTGTTCGTGTTTTCAAGGACGACGAGATTTAACGATCGCTGCTACTGCTGTCTCAACGCTGCTACTAACGTTGCTCCTGCTGCTGCTGCTGCTGCTGCTAGTGCTAGTGCTACTGCTACTGCTCCTGCTGCTGCTGACTAACACGCCGCCATAAGCTTCCAATGCACTTGCGTTCGCTTTCTCCAGCAAGTTGTCGTCGCACTGGCCGTTGGCGTGTCCTTAAACCGCATTCGCGCACGTATGCTAATTGGACAATACCAGCTACTCAGAAGGAATCAAACGCCGTGACTGACGTGCAACAGGACATGCGTAGGCAATACAGGCATCACTTTAACTCATGTATGGAACGCACGCACGCACGCCCGCACGCACCAACAACAAAACAACACTTACACCACAGACACACACAGTTACACGCAGAGGTGCACTTTCACAGGCGGCTGCCCAGTCAGATTGTCGTCGTGTGGCCGTGCTGCCAGGCAGACAGACGGATGTAAAAGCAAAACGTTAAACTCGCAGGTAATGGTACGCGAAAACACACACGCGCCGCACGCACAAACACAACGAATGTTAACACACGGAGTGACAAATTCGTTTTGATTTCTGATTTGATTGATTTGGTGACTTCCGGTTTGATCGCTTTTTCTTTCTTTATTTTATTTATTTATTGTTTTTTTTTTTTTTGTAGTTTTTTCTTTTATCTCTTTATTTTTGTTGTGGTTTTTGTTGTGTTTGCTAATGGTATTATTTGTCGCTTTATAAGCTTGATTCTCTCTCTCTCTCTCTCTTTCTTTCTTTTATTATGCCATTAAGAAATTATGTTGATTTGCTGCTTATTGGCATTCAAAGCTGTTTCTCTCTCTATTTCTCTCGGTCTTTAGTTGCGACGTTTTTTGCTTTTATGTTGTTTATGTGTACGGAACTTATTGTTGTTGTTTTTTAATTTATTTTTGTTGTTGTTGTTTTTCTTTTTATGACTGTTGCTGTTGCTGCTGCTGCTGCTGCTGTTATTGTTGTTGCCTAAGTTGTTCTTACTTATTTTGTTTTCTGTATAAAACATTTGTTGTTGCTTTGCGTGCTTTCTATTTATTTTTTCCTTTCTTTTCTATATATGTATGTATATTTTTTTAATTTAGCTTTTTAACGCATCTTGTTATGTGATCAGCATTTTCAACGCGTTCTTTTTCTAATATAAAATTTGATAAATTTTTGCACTTTTTATATTTGAATTCATCAAGTTCTGCAAATAGAAAATAAGAAAAGACAAAAATTTTAGTATTTATTGCAAAAAGTATTGAATATAAATGTATGTATGTCGTAGATTTAGAACAATAAATGTTAAACTAGAATTATGATTTACGTTATTAACATCACCATTTGCGTATACTAGTATGTTAAGAATACTGTAAGTGTTGAGAAACGTATAATTAAACGCGCGAAGAAAGAGACAAAGAGAGAGTCTTTCTTATACATTCGTAAGCTTGCATGTATATAACTTCAGAATGAACAGTTCTTTAAGAACATGCTTTAATATTTTTGTACCAGTCACACATACAGCCTTACTAATAATCAAAAGAAAAGGTCGACTTTTAACCAGGGAATAAAACCGAAATTAACCGATTCAAATTGAGAACCAGAACCGATATTAAATTAAACCGGAAACTTTTACCGAAGTAAAAGCAGAGAACCGTACCGGAACCAAAACATTTGTACCGGTATAGTTTCGGTTATCAATTTATTTCTTTCTAAGAACAATGTTTACTTATGCATAATGTTCAAAGGAAAACAAAAACAAGAAAAAAACGTTAACCTCGGTTGAACCGAAGCTCTAATACCATTCACACGAAACTTTAAATAGTATTGTAATACATAAAAGTGGGGGTTTAAATAGGGGCTACCGCAAAAAGTGGATGGTACACGCTCACTAGTAGATGTGTATGAAGCGATGTAGTAGATGTATAAGTTGCAGTCATATCGCATTTCAAGTTGATATTGACGTTTTCCATACAAATGCATAAAAGTGAATTGTTGGTTTATATGGGATTACTGCAAAAAGTGGGCGGGACACGCTCATTTGTATATGTATATGAAGCGGTTGTCCATTAAAATTCACAAAATCAAATTTTAAGCTAATATTGATGTAAATGAAGGATTTTTTAATAAAAAACATAAAGTTGCACGGTGGGTTTGTATGGGGGCTACCACAAAAAGTGGGCGGGCGACGTCCACTTGTCTATGTATGGTAAGCGGCACTAAATCGCATTTCAACCTAATATTGACTTTCATAAAAAAAATTTTCTTACAAAAAGTCAAAAGTGGACCATAGGTTTGTAGGGGAGCTACCCCAAATAGTGGGCGGAGTACGATCGTTAGTCTATGTATATTAGGCGGCTGACTATAAAAAGGCACCACACTGCATTTCAACCTAATATTGACTTTAATAAAGAAGTTTTCTTACAAAAAGTCAAAAGTGGGCAGTAGGTTAGTATGGGGGCTACCCCATACAGTGGGCGTGGCGGGTCAATCTTGACATTCTATTAAACTGGAATAAAAAGAAGAATACGTGCAAAATTTCAACAGGATAGCATAAAAATTAGTCCCCAAAAAATGCGCAACAACATACAGACAGACAGACGGACATGACTAGATCGATTCGTCTCGTCGAGCTGATCAAGAATATATATAATTTATGGGGTCTACGATGCCTCCTTTAATACGTTACAAACTTTCAGACAAACTGATAATACCATTTTACACTATATGTGAATGGTATAAAAATAATATTTGGAAACCTCTTTCGCTTGGACGCTGTTACGAGTAGGCAATTCTTGCATAAAATTCAGCGTCGGCCAATAAAATTGAGCCAATTTTGAATAATGATTTGTATTAAAATGCATAAAAATTTTGTTTTTTTTTTTTCTTAACCAGTCCGGGTTAATATTAGTATTAAATATTGCTAATTTTTTATGGTATAAATACAGTTTCTCTTCTAGGATATTAAATTCGTTTCTCGACTTAATTGAAAGTTTCTTCAGCAAAATCTAGAGCTACATCGCTCAATTACATTTAGCAATCAATCCCAACAATACAAATGAAAAATACAAATCTTTCGTCACAAATTTGATATCAGGAGTTCTGCAAGTTGCAGTTAGATTTTCGTCACTTGGATTTTACCTTGTCAAGCGGTTTTTTTAAGTTATTAAAACGTGCACACTGTACCACGTTCACACATTTAAATATGTATCAAAAAAATAATTAAAATCTAAAATTCCACAAAATTTTGTTGATTGATCAATAAGGCACTCGTAAAGGTATTTTACACATTGAAAGACATTAAACATTTTTTCCTTAAGAAAATCACAATATATTGTATATAGTATATTTAAAAAAAAAAACAAAAAAAAAAACAAAACCACCAACAACAAAAAATTGTGAAGCACAACAACAACAGCAACGATATGCAATGGAACGAACAATCAGAAGAACAACGACAGACAATCACGACGACGCTGACAAAATCACTGTCAAGACTAATGCGCGCTCGACATTTGCTGCAATGGGAATCTGCAATCTGGCGACAGTCGAAATGACTAATTGGCATAATGGCCGAGTTGAGTCGGATTGGATCGGATCGGACGGACGGGCGGACGGATGAACGGACTGAGCTTAGATTGTTGCAAAGGGAACTGTGTGGCGACTGAACGTGCCACAGTTCATTTGGTCTCATGGCGGTCAGCTGAACGAACAGAAACAGAAGCAGAAGCGAAGGAGGTGAAGCAGTGTTTAGTAAACAATACAATCAATTATGCAAATTACTCAATGTCATTTAAAAAAGAAAAAAAAAATAGTAAAAAAAAAATATCGCAAAAGCGACATTGAGGGAGCACAAAACACGATTAGCGCATTCAGCAACATGGCTGAGGCGAGTTAGCATCGGATGCGTTTACACACACACACACATACAAACACTCACGAACACATATGGTAGGGGAATAATTGCGAATGAGATAATCATCATCATCATCGTCAGCAACAGCAGTCATCGTCCGCAACAAGATACGCCGTCATCTGACTGCCATCTCACTGCCTTCAACTTTCTGCAGCAATTGCAGGAAGATAACAAGCAAACTGTTTAAATAATTAATATTCATTTGTGTCGTAATTGCTTTGGACATTCAACGCCAGCTATTTCTTCTTATGCATTATTATACGATAAGTAGGAGAAACTATTGGAGGCTGGGACAAGTTATATGTATATATGTGGGGGGTTTGTTTTAGTAAGTAAGGTCAATGTTCTATAAACCATTAGTTTGGTCTTTCATTTTGCTGAAAATTTGCCGAAGGAAGACCAGTTCAACTGATTAGTTCCCGTTCGCACATTCTTTTTTTTGTTTGAGACCAAACGAGACCAAACGATTTTGTTTTGGCTGTTCCGGTTCCGGTTTCGAATACGAAAGTGCAACAAAATGAAAAAAACTACGAAATTTGCACATGTGAAATGATATTAATAGTTTGTCTGAAAGTTTGTAACGCATTAAAGGAGGCATCGTAGACCCCATAAAGTATATATATTCTTGAACAGCTCGACGAGACGAGTCGATCGAGCCATTTCCGCCTGTCTGTCCTTATGTCTGTCTGTCCGTATGTCTGTCTGTCTGTATGTTGTTTCGCAATTTTTGGGGGCCAATTTTTATGCTATCCAGTTGAAATTTAGCATATACACTTCATTTAGTTTAGTATAGTATCAAGATTGACCAGCCACGCCCACTTTTTTGGGGTAACCCCCATATAAACTCACCGCCCACTTTTGATTTTTTGTATGAAAAACTTTTTTATTGTAGTCAATATCAACTTGATAATTGATCTGGGAACTTTTAGTGGACGGATTCTTGACATATACATTAATGGGTGGGACCCGCCACTTTGGATCCGGGTATATCCAATACTTTTATAAAGCGCTATTTTGGGGTAGCCCCCATACAAACCTACTGCGAACTTTTGACTTTTTGTATAAAAACTTCTTTATTAAAGTCAATATTATGTTGAAATGCAATATGGTGCCTTTTTATGGTCAGCCGCTTAACATACATAGACTTTCGGGCGTGGCCCGAACACTTTTTGGGGTAGCCCAAATACAAAACCCACCGTGCAATTTTTCGTTTTTAATGAAAAAATTCTTCATTTAAATAAATATTAGCTTGAAATTTGATTTGGTGGATTTTAGTGGACACCGCTTCATACAGATCTACTAGTGGGCGTGTCACGCCCACTTTTTGAGGCAGTCCAACTTTTGTGCATTTGTATGGAAAACGTCAATATCAACTTGAAATTCGATATGGCGAGATCTTACATATCTACTACATCGCTTCATACACATCTACTAGTGGGCGTGTACCGCCCACTTTTTATGTTTTGCAATACTATTTAAAATTTCGTGTAAATGGTATTAGAGCTTCGGTTCAGCCGACGTTAACGTTTTTTCTTGTTTTTTGTTTCATTTTACTTCTTTTTGGATTCAAAATTATTTTCGAGGACCACTAATTATATTGCGAGTCTACTAATAAAACAATAGTTTTAAATTATTCTTCTGCATACGTTCGAACCATTTGTTCCAATCATTTGAGAATACTTCCGTGGTGAGAATACTAACATGGTTCTTGTAATCTTTAACCTGCTTATCTGCCATCCAAAATCGTTGTCCACAAAGTTTGTCTTCGATGTCCGGCAACGAGAAGTATTAATTGGGTGTCACATCAGTACTGTACGGCGAATGACTCATTACTTCGATGTATTGGAGTGAGTCAATTTGTAAGAGTTCGCATTGTCGTGGTGGAGAATTAAACGTCTTTAGCAATGGATTTCCCTCATTTCTCCTGGCACAAATTGACCATTTATTTGCACCACTCGATATGACCATCTTTTTTAGCTTTTCTCGAATTATATGGAATCCAAACCCATGTTTTGGACGACTATCACGAAACTCCACCTTGAGCAGTGGCGTTCGCGGTTAAACTCGATTTACAGTGGCAAAGAGTGGGTTCTTTCCATCATTTATGGCTTCATTATCCATATTGAGTATCGTAATATACATATCATCGGACACTTAAGCTCGGTTGCCAAGGATCACAATATGAATAGTGACCTTCGCCCATTTGTAACATATTTTTAAATGCTGAAATAAATTTTGTATTGCACACATTTTCATAATCAAATGGTAAAACAAATGATCATCTGTTTGATTTCGTTCTGTCTCTGAGCTTCTGTGTGACAGGAACCAGACATAGCATTTCTATGTACGATATTTCTCCCTCTTTAACAATTGCGAGCACAATAAAATTAGATTTTTTATGAGTGTAGTCTTTTTTATTATTAAAAGTGTTTTATTGTGTTCTGCATAGCTTGGCCGCACATGGTGCACATGTGTGCAGCGTGCACTTCGACTATTGCACAATTACTTCTATTTATTATACCATTCACATACAACGCATTAAAGGAGGCATCGTAGACCCCATAACGTATATAAGACGCACACTTAATTGCATTAAAATTTGTTTTATAACTTTTATTTTGAAAACAATTGAAAAAAGTTGATATGCAAAAACCTTGGTTATATTCAATGATTCTTGAAGTATAATATTCGAAAGATTATACAAATTTAATAAATTTGAGTTTTTTAAACATTTTTTTAAAGCTATTTAGAATAGACGCACTTTTTACTTGGTCACTAGAATAGACGCACTTAAACTAATTAATTTTTTGGAAGAAAAGTAACTCATTTTAAAATTTTATATTTAGTTAGTGTAAATATTTGACTTATTAGAACAAAAGAAAAAATGATTTCAGAAATGAGTACTGCCTCCTTGGTTCGTAATAACTTCATATAACCGGCCCTTCATAGAATGATACAGGAAATCTATGTAGCTCAGTGAAATCTTCCTCCAAGCAAGTTTAATTGCTGCAATTAATGTTTCCTCATCTTCGTATTTCATTCCCCCTTCATAAACTTTCCGTGTAAGCCAGCCCCAAACATTTTCAATTACGTTAAGGTCTGGAGAATATGGTAGCCAACTCATGATATTAACGTTTTGACTCGAAACGAACGACTTTACTACTCGAGTGTTATGAATAGGAAAAATGTTGAAAAATCCATGGAATTGGTCCGAAGAAATCGTTTTTCTTTGCGTATAGCATACTGAGGTTGTTTTTTTTTTGATTTTTAGACGCTTAAGATGTTTTGCATTTCTGTATGTAAGCTGTTTCTCGAAACCAATTGATTTCTAAATTTTTAGTTTTTATTGAATCAAAATAATTGTACTTGTTAACAAAAGGCCTAGAAACGTGAAGTGCGTCTATTTCAATGACCAACCGAAAGTCCACGTGATTGCATAGAAATTTCTAGAGTCTTCGAATGCACAGTTATGTTTTCGCAAATCAACTATGAGCAGATGTTTTTCGAACACAAACAGTTTATTTAAAAAAAAGGTTGTACGTCTAACCTATGGCGAGCCATGTCCAACTGTCTCTCTATCTGTCTGTCTATCTGTCTGTCTGTCTGTCTGTCTGTCTGTCTGTCAGTCTGTCAGTCTGTCAGTCTGTCAGTCTGTCAGTCTGTCAGTCTGTCAGTCTGTCTGTCTGTCAGTCTGTCTGTATGCATGTCCGTCTGTCTTTCTGTCCGTTCGTTTGTCTGGATGTTGTTGTGCATTTTTGGGCAACAATTTTTTAGATATCCAGTTGCAAGTCGCCACAAAATATATATTTCCTCATTTTTCTTTTTTGGGATTTTTATTAACGACGAGTGTGCGAGAGGTATAGCTATATATACATTTTATATGTACATTTTTCACGACGAGTCGTAAATGTAACACTTGACTTTTGTTTATGTTTTTATAAAAATAAACAGAATCAATATACGAAAGTATTTAAAAATTTATATTCACCATTTGCGCGTGACATGCCAAAGCATTTGTTATTTCACTATTCATTATTGTTAATTTTTTTTTTGTTGCCAGTTTTGTTTGTGCAGCAGTTAACATTTTGTGTGAAGAGCGACCGAATGAACGAATAATTCAAAATCATAAAAAAAATATAGTTAAATATACTATTTATTCCCGAACTCTTGATACTTTGTCATTTTTGAGTGCAGCGTTGCTTTATCATTCGCATACATGCTCATTAATATCTGTTATTTCTCCTCATTTTTGTCCACCTACTTTTCGTTTCGCTTTTTGATGAGACCATATTTCAACCTCTCGCACCTGTGGATGATTCAATATATATACTCTATTTGACTGCAATAAAAGTAAGTTTATGTGCCGTGTTACAGCTGGATACCTTAAAAATTTATACCTAAATAAACCTATAATGTATACTAGGATTGTTGATATATCGGAAAACATGGAAAATCGATATTTCGATTATAATATATAATCATATCGATAATTTTTGATAAAAACATCGACGACAATTTTTAACTTTTTCGGTGACGAGGAGATGAAGACAAAGACATAATCAAGGTCATAATTGCCGAGAAGTTTCGGCGAATGCTCCTGTTCGTCAATGACCTGAATCGCAAAAGTTCGCTAGGCGTTCCCGTGGCGGCGATTTGCTCCAAATAGTTTTTCATCATTAATGCTATGAAACTATCTACCGACCAAAAAAGAAATTCAATTCAAGGGTATATACCTCTTAAAAAACGGCCCTTATATATAATATCTTATCCACAAGTTTACTCACATTTGAGTAGTGCATTTCAAATTCATTTGAATCAAAAATTGAAACGCAAAACCACATGGAATCAACAACATTGAATTTTCATGTTTGTGTGACCTTCAAAAGAGTGGGCAGAATGATATCAAATCGATATCTGGTCATAACCAATAGTTCTAGCTGATCTCTTGGTTGAGTACTCCTAACCACCTGAATATATAAATAATTTAAACTGTAAACATACAATTTATACAAAAATGTATATAGACACGGTAAGTCCTACGGAAAACGGAAATTTTTTTTAAAAAAATCACACCATAGTTCCTTAAGAACTGTTTTAAACTACTTCGAAAATCGTGGCTACTGAAAGTAACATTGAGGAAAATCCATGAATTCATTAAAATGGAGTCGAAACATGGAAATGGATTATAGATATTCCCAAAAACCAAATAATTACATTTTGACAGACAATTTAAATGTACGAAACGTGCAAGCACGATTTGTTCCGAAGTGTACCAAAGTACGGAGGTTTTCTTTTCGTTTCGCCGATCTACATTTGTTACTGATTTTGATTTAATTATTATTTTTTTTTTTTTTATCAAAAATCACTTTTTAACAATTAACCACTATTCGTTTGATTTGCAACGACGACTTTAACATTTTTGGAAAAATGCATTTGCCGATTAATAAGGACATGAAGAACATCTCAGCCGTTAGCAATAATTTAGCTTCCAGTGGACCGTATGTCATGCCATTTTATTAGTGGAAGTTGCAAGTTTAACTCACAAAGTGCCATTTTCGCGACTTGGAAATATATTTGAAAATACATATTTCCAAGATATGCTATTGCGGAAATATTTAGTAGTGAATTTCACGTATGCACCATAGTAATAAATGGAAATCGATTAGCGGTGTGGCATAAATCGATTGCTTGGCTTGTTTTCGTTGAAACATCGATAATTTTTGTCTTGTATATCGATTGAATTGGACAGCTGTTTAATGCAGACCACGAACATAAATGCATAAAAAGCATAAATTAGAAGAAAAAGAAATGGATGGAAGTGAGCGCGAAACTTCACGGCAGATGAGCCGCTTGACCACGTGGAGTTGGTGATCAATTTGGTTTGCTTTGTTTTTGTGTTTACTATCGGAATTGTGAAGTCAAGTTGGCAGCTCTTGAACTAATATCTTTGAAATATATTTATTAAATGGTCGAACTATGCAATATGATTTGTAGGCTGATTAACAGTCGTGAAATTGAAAACTAGAAAAACTGAGGTATAAAGATATTTGGGAAGTCGTGAAGTCACATATAACTCGCGCTACTAGAAAATGCACTTTCCAAAAAGTTCTGTTTATTTTGGAGTGTAGTCTGTATAATTTCTCCGGCACATTGTTCAATTGGTAATACCACTTATTACATCGTACATACATACGTGTATTACATGTAAAACATGTTTTAATGAGTATGGCTGTGTTATAAAATATCCGATTCTATGCCATGCCATCGCATGTTTAAAGATTAAGGCGGTGGTTAGGTTGTGCACATGTGCAATGTGTTCATGTCTGCGGCTGTATGCTTTTGAGGTTTTGATGCTACCGCTTTTGCTATTGCTATTTCTATTGCTTTAGCGCTTCGACCGCAGGCAAACGCGACATGGTTCAACTAGCAGATGATAGCAACAACAATAAAACTAGCCAAAATAATGACAACGTCAATGGTAATGACGACAATAGCAACAACAATTGCTATATATGTATGTACATACATCCATTATATTCTTTGCAATTATCAATGTATGCGCTGGATGCCATCATTATCATCATCATCGTCATAATCAATTTTATAGTCATAGACGTTGTTGTTAAGCGTCAATGCTGCCACAACGTTAAGCGTCAGCAACAATTGTAATTGCAACGGTTGCAGTAACATTGTTAGGCGACAACAGATGCGAATATTGCAGGTGAGCGAACGTGCTGGAGTAGATGCAACAATAGCAATAGCAACAACAAGAACAACAACAACAAGAATAACAAGAACAAATGTGGTTTGATTGACAATGCTGTCGCCGTTATCTGTCACTGACAGCTGCGTAGCGTGTGCAGCATAAATGGAAGAGAAGCAATGGCGATTGTGTTGGTGTTGGTATCGGTATTGGTATTGGTATTTGGTATACTTGACGGTAATGGCGACAGTTGCACCTGTTCTCTATTTCTCTCGGTCTATTTTTCGCTCTAGCATGCTCTGGCAATTATGTATGTGTGTTTGCAAATGTATTTGTGTGTGTGTTGTCGACAAACTTTGCGGCTGGCTTTGTTTGTTTGTTCAAGCGCTGTAGCCGTCATTGTTGGTGTTGGTGTTCCTGTTATCCTCTTTCTAGACTCTCTATGTTTCTCTTTTTCTATTTCTGTGTGTGTTTGTGTGTGTGAATGTACTACAGCGTATTTTAATGGAATGTTGCTTTTACCGTTATTCTTGTTGTTGTTGTTGTTGCATCTGTTGGTATGGCATGTTGAAACGTGCTACAATTGCCTTTTCGATTTGCTTATTCCGACCACACATACAGCCATATGTACATACGTACACATGCAATGCACACATCTATATATACATATAGATATTTTTATATATATATTTTTATATATATATATATATATATATATATATATATATATATATATATATATATATATATATATATATATATATATATATATATATATATATATATATATATATATATATATATCGTCTATGTACAACACCCATAGCAATGTGTCTGCGGCTGTTGTTGCTGTTGTTGCTGTTGTTGTTGTTGCTGTTGTGGTTACCGTCTCCCTGTTTAGAATGCTGTAAAATTAATTCTTGTTTTTTTTTCGCACTCTTTACATTTTTCATAATGGGTTTCCCTATTGTACTGCACCAAACGTGCCACAGCAATGCCGTAATTCCGTCAATCTTTCAGTTCTCCAGTCACTAATTCGGGAAGATAAATTCACAAGTTTAAAAAAAGCAATTGAAAATATTTCCAACGTTAAAAAAATAAGACCAAAAGTTAACTTCGGTTGAACTCTACTACCGACCACACACGAAATTTCAAATCGTATTGTAAAACATAAACGTTTATATAGGAGCTACCTCAAAAAGTGGGCAAAACACGCCCATTTGTATACACTCCTCGCTACTTGAATAGAATACGCCATAAGTCTTTTTTCTATAGCCTACCGCTCCCAGACCAAGCATGCTAGAGACTTAATTTTATTTCATTTGAATTAAATTGTTTTAAAAAAATTAAATTCTTTAAAAATGATTAACCAAAAAAACTGGCAACATGCGGGTTACTAAACTTCACACATCCGGTTTGGCTGGAATGCATACAAATTGGTCATATAATTTAGCGAAAGAGAGCTCCAAGCTAATTCGATGGCTCGGCTTAGTTCGGATGTACTCCAATATTGTTGTTCTGATTCATATACTTGACGTTCCAATCATACCCAAGTATTTTCGAGAATATTCAATGCCGGGGTGCCTGATAGCCAGCTTAATAGCTCTTTTTAACAACCACTACTTTTTAACAACCAGGGCCGTTTGTATTGACGCATTTTCATGTTGATAGATCCACTGCAGAGTTACAAAAGTTTATGTAATAGTGGAAAGGCCACTTTCAATATGCCACTGTAAGACAACGCAGTCATTGTGGTTGACAAAAACTTGTAATTTACAGGTGCCATAACACGAAATACCCCCCCATCACGCCATCACACCACCAAATCTGCTATGCAGCCGGTCCAAAATAGAGTTTCTTTGCGGAGATCCTTTAAATAAATAGTAGCTATAGCCATCGCGGCCTTCCAGATTATAATTTTTTTTTTGTCTGAGAAAACCACGTGATGCCACTCTAAAGTCCATGTTACATGTGCGCTACTAAAAGTGAAACATTGCGGTTTTCGATGCAGGTTAAGGGGTGGCTTCTTCTTGATTTTTAGTCTTTTTATAGGCTTAGTATTCGAAATAACATATAGCATAGTTGTAAGACTGGCCTTGATATCACAATTTTCCCATATTTTGACTCATTATTCAAAAAAATGTGGATATAACGTTGCGGCTGCTCTCGATTTGATTAGCTTTTTGGTTATAGATTAGCCAGCGTCTTTGTAAGCTATGATTTGTCTTTTTTTTGCTTCGGTTAAGACTTTTTCTCGACTCATTTCATGTTTTTCTTAAATTAAATATTCGCAATTAACAAAACAGATAACGATCAAACGAAATGTATACTCTATGCAAGTGACGCTAAATTAGGACCTCGCATTTTGCCCGCATTTGGATAATAATTTTTTCTTAATACTTAAAGTCTTAGAATTAAAACTTTGTTTAGTATAATATAATGATATAAGATGATTATAAATTCATACCATAAAAGTAATTATTGTTAACAGATAAAATTGTAATTTGTGAACAGCGCGTGCAAGGTAACATCATAAAATATCAGAGTGAGAAACCATCGATTTAATCATAGACATTGCAAAAATCGGGATTTGGCGATGGCAGAGAGTGGTTGATGCAAAAAAAAAACAAGGAAAAACGTCAACTTCGGTTGAACCGAAGCTCTAATACCATCCACACGAGATTTTGAATCGTTTTGTAAAGCATAAAAGTAGTGGTTAAAATAGGGGCTTAAAATTGGGCGGTACACGCCCACTAGTAGATGTGTATGAAGCGATGTATTAGATGTATAAGATGCCGCCAAATCGAATTTCAAGTTGATGTTGATATTGACGTTTTCCATACAAATGCATAAAAGTAAGCTGTGGGTTTAGATGGGACTACTTCAAAAAGTGGGCGGAACACGCACATTTGTATATGTATATGAAGCGGTTGTCCACTAAAATCCACCAAATCAAATTTCAAGCTAATAATGATTTAAATGAAGCATTTTTTCATAGTAAACACAAAATTGCACGGTGGGTTTGTATGGGGGCTACCCCAAAAAGTGGGAGGGACACGCCCATTAGTCTATGTATGTTAAGCGGCTGTCTATAAAAAGGACTTTAATTGACCTCATACAAAAACTCAAAAGTAGGTTTGTATGGGGGCTACCTAAAATAGTGGGCGGGTCTCGCCCATTAATGTATATGTCAAGCATCCGTCCACTAGAAGTTGCATATCAATTATTAAGTTGATATTGACTACAATAAAAAAGTTTTTCATACGAAAAGTCAAAAGTGGGCGCTAGGTTTGTATGGGGGCTATCCCAAAAAGTAAGCGAAGCGGGTCAATCTTGACTCTCTATTAAACTAAAAAGAAGTGTATGTGCAAAATTTCAACTGGATAGCATTAGAATTGGTCCCCAAAAAATGCGCAACAACGTACAGACAGACGGACAAACAGATGGAATTGGTTAGTTCGACTCGTCTCGTCGAGCTGATGAAGAATATATATACTTTATGGGGTCTACGATGCCTCCTTTAATACGTTACAAACTTTCAGACAAACTGATAATACCATTTTACACTATGTGTGAATGGTATAAAAATAATATTTGGAAACCTCTTTCGCTTGGACGCTGTTACGAGTAGGCAATTCTTGCATAAAATTGAGCGTCGGGAAATTGTGAGGTGATGTGAATAGGTTAAGATTGGCATCTGGTGCCAATATATTGTTCCCACGTATGTTTTCAACTATCGGGAGTGATCAGGCAAGGAATGTTATCTTTTATCAATATATTCTCCGCATGCCCAGTATATTTTCGCGTAACTTCTGTTAGGATTGGCATCTGTTGGTAATATTTGTAATGCGTACAATAGCATACTATTGCGAGTCACAGCTGTAGGGTTGACATCTTTTACCAATATTTATAATGCGCACGTTTTACCTAAGGTTGGTAGATTTACAAACATTCTACTTGTATGCTACATGAGACAAATTTCATTTGTAGACACGCAAACGCGTACTAGCCATCATTCTATATCACAAATTTAAGCTACAGCTAGATTCCCACCAAACATCTCCTAATTCTAAGTCTAAGTCATTTCTGAGTCATAGTTTTTACAGTGTACGAAAATACAATACCAATGAAACGTAACTAATTTGGCATGCGTTCATTCGTATGTGTGTGAAAACACGAAGTTGTTCGTCACCATGGGGGCTATGGCTGGACTGGCTGGACAGCGTCGAATTTCGACCACAGAGAGAGCTCGAGTTATAATAAATGCTTTGAAAATTTTAATCGTGGGTCGTCACCAGCCTGTGACTTCGTTACATTGTATATGAATAAAATGCATTCACATCGAATTTTAAGCTGGTTTTGGGTTAAATAAATAAGTTAATGATAGAAACGCATAAAAGTGTGCGATGGGTTCGTATAAGGGCTACCCCAAAAATTGGACATAGCATAACAATATGGAATCTCTATAAACTCGCGAACAAAACATGATTTAATAGCTGCATTAAGCCAGATATCTAAAAAAAATTTGACAAAAAATTACCCAGCAACTATTAGACGGACAGACGAACTAAGGTAAATCGACTCTCATCATGTCGAGCTTATCAAGAATGTATACAAGATTGTATACTATGTGGAGTCTACGATGTCTCCTTTAATGCGTTACAAACTTTCCGACTAACTGATAATTATGGAGATATGTATATATCGTCAAGTAGAATGCACTTTTGAATACCTTTGCTGATCTCTGTCAGGCATCACGTAATAATGCCCACAAACCTAAGAAGTTAAATAAAAAACAAATTGTTTAATATTTTCCTTGTACAAATGACAGCTGTTTGAAAACAAACTTGTATTTAGAGCGATATTTGGAGTTAAAAACGTAAACGTGTTACCCAATCAACATAATACTTCGTTACATCTTAAATATTATTATAAAGGTTAAGTCGATTTTGAGACATCGTGTACACCAGTGTGAAAAAGTAGTTGATAGTACGACGATGCCGCCCTCAATTGAAATTTTTATAGCTTCGGAAATAATTTGAATTTTGAAAAAGTTTAAAAGATTCTTAAGTGTATAAACAATGTGTACGCTCATCAGAACTAATCGCTGACTGATTTACGATTACTGATTACTAATTTTTTTACAAATAAATCAACGTCTTTTACGAATGCTTAATACTATTCAAGCGCAATGACAAACAAATGCATATCAGGTATTTAAAATAGCCTTTGATCGTTGAGCCATCATTTTGCAGAGTAGCTTCCCGGCTCTCTCTCTCTAATGTGACGAAAAACAAACAAACAATTTAAAAGTGTGCGCTGTCATTCTCCCCATATAAAGCAAATCCAGATACGCTATAACTCAGCAACTATTTGACCAAGCGTGAAGTTTTGTAGATAAAAGAAAAAATAAAAAACAAAAGTCGAAAATTCGAAGAAAAAAAAAAATAGCGAAATAAAGCAGTGAGTTTTCAAATGCAACTTATATTCCGAACGAATATAATTGAAAAGTGCAAGTGCGTATGAAACGTCAGATGAACATGAATCAGCGCATCGACTTCTAGAACATCTGAAACGCCCGAACAGCATGAATCGCGCCTAGAACAACTACCACGCAGAGTAAATGCATCAAGAGTGCTTGAAACGCTCGATCAACGTGATCTGCGAAAAATACTATCCACTTGTTATGAAACTTATCTACTACTATTATTTGGGAAAAAGTGTGCGCGACATATCGTGTTTTTTGCCCAATTCGTCCTGCGTATGCATAAATTGAATCTAAATTTTCAAGTTTGGTGTCCCTACCTTTTATACGGGAATGAATTGAAATCGAAAACTTCAAAATGGATTAAATTCTCATATACTTAAATAGATACACTACTAATTGGTAAGTCCTTTCTTGTTACATGGTTTCATATTTATAGAGCGATATTATCATCCCTGAATTATCTATAATTTATGTACGAGGTCTGTACGAAACAACAACCACACACGATTTTCGTTGCGACGCGGACCGTCACAAAAGTTTTCACTTTGCTATGATTTATGACTTCTGCCGCGTCTTGTACACTGAGTAGGAAAGCGAAGTAGGTTTTGATGTGTTATGGATTTTTACTAACTGATTGAACTGCGGTTTGTAAATTTTTCAAAGTAAAATTAATAATTGATAAATGAATAAAATAAATTTAAATGGTTTCAATAATTTTTTTCAGTGTTGAATTTTTTTTACTTTAATAAACCAAACAACAACAATACAGCGAAGGCTCATAGAATCAAAGAAGTGTTTATTTTGCTTAGATTTATGACTTCAAAAACTCTGTTTTTTGTAGATGTTGTTGTACTGCTCCCGATTCAAAATTTCGTGCCCACCGCTGTTGTAGATAGATATAAAGTTCAGACGTGTTTTGGTGTGCTTGGTGATCTTTTGCTATCGAAAAAAAATTGATCAAAAAGTCAGTATTAGATTTTGTGCTGGCTCATGCCATACAATTTTTTTCTGTTGTTTTAGGCATGAGATCTATTGGCAGCGAAGTTTGTTCCAAAATTGCTAAATTTAGACCAGGAGCTATTGAATGACGTCGAACGACTGTCTAGATTTACTCAAAAGTGTCATAACTGGTGACGAAACCAAAGCTAAATCATAACAATGGAAGCAGCCAGAAGAAACAAAAAATGTGAAGGTTTTGCTGTTTTGTCTCTAATAATATCCACCCGACGTGTACAGCAAATTTTAAAAAGTTCAGATAACGTTTCACATATGAAAAAAAAACTGCTTAAAGCAGAGCTACTGCCTAAGCACAAATCTCCTCGATTGCAGTTTATCAATAGATACAAATTTTGGTATAATCAGTGGAAAAATGTTATATTTAGCGATGAAAAAAGGTTTAATTTGGATGGTCCAGATGGTTACCGTTATTATTATAGCGAAATTCGGAGTTCAAAAAAAGTCCACGTGTCCAGAAACTTCCACGGAGGGTCTTAAATGATATGGGCTGCGTACGGATATAATGGAAAGTCTCCGATGTGTTTTATAACAAATAGAATGAACTCATAAAACTATGTAGAGCTCTAAGAGAACGTTTTAGTTCAATTTGGAGAGGATTACTTTGGTAACGAGTGGATTTTTCAGCAAGATAATGCACCCATCCGTAGTGCAAGATACACTAAGGAGCTTTTTTTCGGTTCCGATAATTCCAGTTTTAGACTGGCCAGCTCGCAGCCCAGATTTAAATCCCAAAGAAAATCTTTAGCGCATCTTATCTGACCGGGTTTATACAAACGGAATACAATTTGGAACTCTTAAAGAATTAAAAGAAGACATAATTAAAGAATGGAAAAAATTGGACATTAAAATGCTCCAAAACTTAATTAATTCGATGCCAGGACGAGTCTTGAAGTTGTTAAACAACCACAAGGCTGTACTATTTAAAAAAAAATGTCTGATTTAAAATTCTACAATTTCTTTTTTGTTTCTTTTAATATTAAGTTTATGAATTTGTCCTACTCATTTATTTCGTTTAATTTGTTTAATTTTTAATAATTTTTCGCTAAGCCTTATTTGCCGTTTGTTACTTAAAAGCTATTGATAATTTCGTTATCATTAAGCAAAAATTTGGTTCTGGGAAAAACAGTAAACAGTTTACTTGTCATTCATTATACCATGTTGTATTATTTACTTATTTCAGCTAGAATGTATTATTTTAAGTGGTTTGAAGATTTTCCGCATAAATTTTATCCTTCAATGCCCACCAAAGAATTCGTATGGCGTTAAATCGAGCAGCTCCGAGTTGCTGTGACAAGTGTTGGCCCCGTCTTGTTCAAACCAGACCTCTTTCAAATCGATATCTTCCAATTCCTGTCACAAAAAGTCAGTTACCATGTCTTAATAGCCACCACATATTCGAAGCAAAAGGATACAATTACGCTACACCACATCACACATTGCTACGAACAGGATGCATGAGGTTCTCTATGGTAACATGTTGATTTGTTGTGTCCCAAATTCTATAGTTTTTCTTGTTCGAGCTGATTTTTCTTGTAAAATCAGGATCGTCTTTTAACAAGTAAGTTTTGAGTATTTCAAAATGTTGATCCAAATTGAAGCGATGGTTATTGTCAACAATTCAGTCAAAAGTCAATGGCACACCCTATATCAAAACTAAGCGATAGTATGATACAAATATTAGGCACTTATTGTGCTGGCCATTTTTCTGTCGTCATTATACACTCAAAATACTATTAAAACTATGTAAACACATTGCTACCATGTTCCAGTCCCGTGTTCGAGTCCTTTGTAATGCAATGCACAATGACACAGCAACGTAGCACAATCCAGCATGCCAGCAGACAATACTCACATATCCATTTACTTCATAATTATAAAAATTTCATAATCACTACATAAACAAGATGATTAATAAAGCGTAGAATACTTAAGTCGACTTAATTTAGTAGTGATTGTAACTTTAAAGGCAGCTTTAACTTTATACCGTGCACACTGGGGCAGTGGGGACGTTAGTGAGGTTTTAAGCAACTCTATACACGAATATCTTTTTTTAAATGAAACATTTTCCTGCCTGAAATTGTGTAGGGGTAACAAAGCAAACACTTAAGCGAGAGCGTCAGTTTACATTTACCCATTTCGGCCAAACCGTTTATTTCTTTTACCAGCACTTTAAACAAGCTTATTAGCTGTACTTATAGTATAAATGTATATCAGATATGGTTTATCTAAAAGACTTTAATTATAGTTTGATCCATTTTATGAAACAATTTTATGGTCTACAGTTTCTATTTCTCACTATGGAAGCATTTTTGTAAAGTTTGAAAATTGGACTAATATTTAATCGAGTTAAATAAATTTTGGGTCTAAGGTAGTTATAAACCAGCTAACGCCATCGGCAAAGCACAAAAATCTGAGATATCTCTCTCTCTCTCCCTCTCTCCCTCTCTCAGTTCTCTTAATTTGCTATACAAAAAAAAAAAAAAAAAAAACCAACAAATAGTCAGTGTGTGACCCCATAGGAATAAGCAGCAAACGAAATTTTGTTGTTTTGGTTTGGCGCCGCTTTTTACACACAATGAAAAAGACGAATTTGATTTGACCATATCATTATTTACATCTTTCTATGCACTTTAACTTTAACTTATTTATAGAGTAATATAATAATGTAACGTATTCCGCATAGCTGCTCTCGTTTTTTGTTTCTTTCGGTTCGTTTGCTTACAGTTGGAAGAATAGAGAGAAATATATTCTCTATCTCTGTCGTCCTATAAAGAGCGATTCACATTGTAGAGCATGTCGGTCGAGCAACTCGACGTTACTCTTACCAACATGTTGGCGAGCATCTGTTGAGTGTGTTTTTGTACAATTTTTAAAGAAGAGAAATCAAATAAATATTATTATTAATATTATTGCTCACCTATTGCGCTCTTTCTGGGTAGTACTGATTCAGAACGGGGCTGTCCCAGAGTGTGACTGTATGTGTCATAATTTTTGTACAGTGTACCAAAATACAACACCAATGCAACATAACTAATTCAAATTTTGGTTTCTCTTTAGCATCAAGCAGCCAACTTCGGCATGCGTTCGTTCGTTCGTTCGATTTGTGTGAAAACACGACGGTGTTGGTTCGCAATGGGCCGAAATATACTAAATTTTACCAGTGGCACAATAAAATACGTTTAATACTATTTAAATACTTTATTTACTACATTATTTAGCTAATAACGGTCAAATATGTATATTTTAGAAGGGAGCTTTAAATTCTGAACTAATTCGTGTAAATTTGCGAATAGTGTTATCATTAGGTATATGAACCAATATTCGAGTTTCCAATTTCTTTCCGCTAAAACCTATTGTCAATGAGCATATTTGGCAGCTTCTGTCATTTGTTTGAAACGTAAACAACAACCAGATAGAGTGTTTTTGCGGGGAGTACTTCTTTATTACTTTAATATGAAGAAAACTGCGGCCGAGGGTCGTCGAATCTTAGTGGAAGTTTACGGCGAGCATGCTATATCTGAGCAATCGTGTCGAAGGTGGTTTGGTCGTTTTAAAAGTGGTGATTTTGAGCTCGAAGATAAGGAACGGCCGGGTCAACCCAAAAAGCATGAAGACGAAGAATTGGAATCATTGCTCTATGTGGACCAATGCTGAACGCTTCAGGATCTGTCAGAATCATTGGGAGTGGATGAGTCGACCGTCAGCAAACGTCTAAAAGCCATGAGATTGATTCAAAAGCAAAGAAACTGGGTGCCATACGAGTTGAAGCCGCGCGGCGTCGAAAAGCGATTTTTCGCTTGTGAACAGCTTCTCGAACGCCAAAAAAGAAAGGGTCAAACCGGTCAAGACGTACTTGGAAATGCTGAAATGGCATGTCGTCCCCCCATCCGCCGATGATTGGATTGCCTCAAAAGACGAGTCGTTCTTCTGAGCTGGCATCCGAAAATTGCCAAAAAGATGGGAAAAGGTTGTGGCCAGCGATGGATAATACTTTGAATAATATATTCAAGGTCCCAATATTATAATATATTATTATATCTATATTAATTTGAAAATATGTTAAACCATTGGCTATCTTGGAAGCTGATGAAAGTAATGATGAAGAAGCTACGACGATCAAATTATCATCGGATATAAATGTTGAACCAAATTGATGATATTATCAATGAAGAAGCTTCAAATGGCTTGTGCAGAATCTTTCTATTTATGAGGAAATGATGCCCAATTTCAGAATACATTCTTGTAGAATGTTTACAAAATGAAAACGCATGCTTTTAGAGTTAAAAGTATAGTGCTTTTCGACCTCAAAGGGATATCAAGCTGTTGGATTGGAAGCTGATACGGTTCTCAGCTTGGTGAAAGTGTACGATTCTCCATCGTATTTTTTATTTTTATAATTTTTTTTCATAGTGTTATTTTATGTAGAAGAATACTTTGCTACAGGTAACACAATTTGTTTTCTTGTTTGTATTTATAATTTGATTACAATTTATTCTAGACACTGTTCGATGCAATCGATTCGGTGGTTCCAAATCGTCAGAAAAACTTAACAAGGGTTAAAGTCTCCACACCTTTTTGATCACAAAATTATGCTTTTGGCTCCATGAAACATAAATTTTATCTTGATTAGACTAAAACAGAACCATGTTTAAAAATTCAGCGAAATCCGTTCACGGCATCGTTTGCAAGTTAAAGTTGCTACATTGAAATGAAAGTTTGATTTTGAGAACATTTTTCCAAGAGATTCAATGAAAAGAGTTGTAGAACCATCGATACAAAATATATCACATGCTACTGCACAAGTTGTACATAAATATCTAAAGTTTGACTATTATTATAATTATTTTGAGGGTGTTCACTAGCTAGTGTGTTAACGTAATAACATGTTAACGCATTAAAGAATTTTTAATAATACAACAACAACTAGAAGCAAAAATAATTAACTATAACATTGTCTTGAACATGTTTTAAAAAAACCGTATTAAATGTGTTAACGTTTTTTTTTACTTAATTTTGAAAAAAGAACCGATATATTTTAACTAACATTGGCAAAACGCTTGCGAATCAATTGTAAAATAAGTCAGTGAAAAAAAAAATCGTTCAAAAGCAAGCATATTCTGTAAACGTAAGAAACCGGATTGCAACGAATTTTTAATATAAGAAAAAAGATTCACAAGCTTTTGGTGTTTAATACGTTAACACGTTAATACGTTACGCTAACACACTAGCTAGTGAACATGCGCTTTATCTATCTAATTTTGTAATGATTGTTAATATTAATTATTTAAAGACTATCTTTATCTCATAATTAAAGATTGCCAAATTTTACTTCAAACATTGTTACAAAAAGTTCAACCAAGTTCAAGTCTCAACATTCTTGTAGCATAAGTAAAAATTTGTTTGCTAAAATTTTGTCAGTTTAACTTTAAAGTTTGAAGTTGTTTTCTAACATTTCAACAAAAAAAAAGAAGAAATTGCAACGCAATCTAATTTTCAGTCAGTTCTATGACATGACACATAATATAATGCAAAGGTTAAAAAATGAGTAAGAGCTATTGTCGAAGTGCTCGACTATTTTATACCCTGCACATGGCATCTTTTTTCATAGTAGGACAAATTTTACTTTCTACAAACAATATTACAAAGTACTTAGGCTGAAAAATATTAGAGGCAAATCATGGCATTCTACAAAATTTTACACTTGGTGTACAACGAGTTTTAAATAATATTAATGGTAAACTTCTGACAGTGCAGCACCTAGAGAGTTTAAGCCGTAATTTAAGTTTCTCTAAGTCTGCTTAAGTCAGCTAACTTTTACTCCAACAGACATACAGATGGACGTACGGACTCGACAAGATCGACTCAATATACAATAAAAGTATTCACAGCTAGTATTTTAAAAATGAGAAATTAAAAGTACGCATACAGCACTGTGAATGCCCTTTAAACACGGCTTAAAAAAATTACTTTATCTTATTAGTTTGAATCATGTCATATTTAAATGAAGAAATTTCTTTATTATACAGGTAAGTTTTTATGGTAACAAGATAAAATTTTGAACGTCTTACTGTAGCTTTAGTTACAATTCCATTGTTCCGCCTTAATAAACACCAAACTGATGGTCCATTTCAGTTCAAATTCGAATCATTTCAAAACACTTCACTCTTACTCTTTCCCAGTACATTTTGTTATTGCAAGTTACTCCTCTTTTCTCATAAACTAAGCTGGTAATCGAGTAAGTGTGCATAACTTTAATATATATAAGTATATAATGAGGTCTCCGATGCATCCATCGCTATGTTATATACATTTTGGTAGTTCAAAAAACCCAATGTACTCTACTTACAACTATTTCTTTGTGCAGGGTATATACTCGCATATATATAAAAAAAAGTAAATAAAACATCGAGCCTGAAGTTTTGCGACTAAATATACTTGAATGACGTGATAAACTTTCGGACTTATTCCTTATTGCAAACTAAAAGCAATTTTTTAGTGAATTTTGTTGCAAAAATGTTGGTTAGCCACACAGAAGCACTATGGCTCTATTATAGATTTACATATCCTTGGATCATTAGAAAGCTTGAACATTCTATTGATGTCGATACCAGCGCCATTGAAATCGAGTTAGTTAAAAACGACCCGTAAATCATTCGACCCGTAATCAGACGTCTAAGGAGCTTCATAATCTTAGAAAATACTGTAGAAAATGATTTAATCAGGCAAAGGCAAACGAACCAAGATATCCGTTAACATTATAAAGAAATATTCAGCTTATAAAAAAGTTCCGTCTTACTATTTCATACCAATGGAAAAGAGTTAAACAAGTTTTTATAGTCAAAGTGAACAAAGCTAATCCTATGGATTTTATGCCAATTAGTCTATCATCACTTCTCCAGAAGGAGTATAGCATAAACGGATAACTTGTTCGTGATTATCTGAGGTAAATTTCCGCAAACCGAATTGAAATTACTTTCAATGTGGGCTTCGGGTTGTGAGCTTGGTGTGAACCCAACAAATACTTAGCTAGCACTTTTTGCGAGAAAATTCCATTATTGGAACTCACGAAATCTAACAATGTAATCCTCTCAGAAGACTGGGGGGTTCCTCACAAGAGCTGTGGTAACTGCGAGCAACCCGAAACAGTCCATCACATAATATGTCACTGCCCCGGACTGTTCAAGAGAAGATTCAAGCACCTAGCCGACTACTTCGTTAATGACATATCTGAAACTTATAAGCTAGAGGTAAAAGGTGTACTGTAGTATGTAAAATCTTCTCAGTGGTTGTAAAAGGAAACGGTTCTAAGTCTCAAAGGAGATACAGGTGGTATCACAACGGGCCGCGTGCGACTTAAGTGCTGGATGGGCGTTCGTAACTCACCCGACCATTCTTATCTAATCTAAGTCTAAGTAATTGTGCAAAGTATCTGCATATGATTCTGGACAGAAAACTGAATTCGAAAACTCATCGGAAGGTGATCAATAGTTTACTATATGCAGCTGTGGAGTATGTCTATTCTTAAGTAACTGTATAAAGAGTATAAAAAAGTGCAGACCTCTGCATCAGTGAAGCTCTTCGCTCCACACCTACGAAAGCACTAAATGTCATATTTCATCAGCTCTCGCTCTGTCTCGTTCTCTCTTGATCTCATAGCAAGAGAAAAAGTTACAACCACAGCCTTAAGACTGCCAAAAATCATTTTATGATATGGTACCTACTGGCTCTCCGGAACAACTCAACTCCAAGAGCGAATTAGTTTATGTCAATTACGAACAACAATAAAAAGTCTGATATCTCAATTTCAACTAGGTCAGAATGGGAGACCATACCACAGCATAAGGTGAAAGCCATTAATTTTTTAACTGACTATTTGAAGCGAGTCGTATGAAGTATTTTCCCGTCGACATAAGGATTGAAGAATCCTTCAGACCGCCCGCCCATGCCGGCGTTTAACAAGCAGAGGTGTATATTTTCTCGAATAGTCAAGCAGCTCCTAAAACAATAATACAAATAACACTACCGAGTGCCGCACGCTTAACGGCCTTCGCACACAGACAGCGGAGTTGAGCTTCGCTTATTTGAGTTTATCAGCATTGAAAATTCGGACGCACATAAAGCAATGAGAGAACGCACAATACATACATAGCTGAGAATAGCTTAGCTGGCATTTCCGCTCGTAAACAAGAATGTTTGTTTATTTACACACGTCAGCAGCATGCTTCGAATGTAGTTTTCCACTCATATACATATTTGTTTTCATAACACAATTTCACAATACCATTTTGTTTTCCTCACTATTTTTCTCTTACACGTTCCTTCTCAATTCTAATTGAACAACCAAATCTATTAGAAAGTGAATGCAGTATTTAGCATTTCATCTGCTCCTCAGCTATAATGCTTTCTTCGTGTGGGAGGCATTGAAAGCTTAGCGCAGCTTATCACTTCGAAGCGTGTAGCCTTAATTAAACTTGATTTCCACCGTTAAAAAATCGATTTTTTCCGATTAATCGATTTTTGGTTAAATATACAAATAAAAAGTAACAAGTGTAGAGATTGACATAGCATATAAGTAGTTCAAAAAGCATAATTTACCTTACAAGTAATGTTGTTCTGTGCACATTAATTTTTATACTAATACTCATAAAATATGTAGGTATATGCAACCATTTTCCAAAAATT
>JAWNNQ010000052.1:195000-226814 GCA_035044765.1 Leucophenga montana
ATCATAATTATACAACCTTCTAGTGAAAAAATTGGATGGATATTGCTTTCTATAGGACACAATGCAGATAACTTCAAAATATGGTAAAAATTAAATAGTTTCACCAACGTCTACAAAAATCTACTATTTTTAAGTGATAGAAGCAAGGAGTAAAACCAAAACCGAAGCCGAAACCGGAACCGGAACCGATTCAACTTGAGAACCGAAACTGGAACCAGAACACATACTTTTATTTTTATAAATCGGAACATTTTACCTAAATAAAATGAAGTAAAAGAACCGAAACATTTATTTACTTAAGCAATAATATTGCTTGTGGCCTGGTCACACGGTCTTATATTTACATAGCAGATTGCTATGATAGTCGCGCCACCTCGTGTGACCAGGGAAAAATATATCTCGTCAGAAATTCTGTGTCATTTTGTTAACAGTGTTGCGGAGTGTTGCAAAAAGTAGTAATCAGTGTTTTTAAAAATGCAAAAAAAATGAAAGTCGCAACAATCATTTCTGAGACCCAAATGCTACGTGCACGACTTTTTCGCATTTTCTCTCCAGCTTTTTGCTTTTTGATTTTTTATTTTAAATTTTTCTCTTTATTAGCTGCATAAATTGCTAATACAGCACAAACTTTCACGGTTTTATCCAGTTTAGACTTGTGTTATAAATGCGATTCAGCTGCCACTGGTTAACACTGATAATGTAGCTGTCACATTTCTTGCGCCTCGTTTGACCACAAAGTAATATTTTTATGTGATATTTTGACGGTTGCATGAGACACAAGTCAGATAATATGACACGAAAATATAAGACCGTGTAACCAGGCCATTAAAAAAAAAAAAACAATAAAAAACATAAATCAATTAAATTGAACTCAAAACTGAAGGAAGAAGTCTGCGGCAACTCAAACCCGTTGGAGCAATTTTTGATTGGCCGCCTGATTGACCGACTGTGCTCCTACTCATAGCCTTGGGTGCGGTCCAATCAGACACAATTTCAAATAAAATGAAGTTTAGAGAAGTTAGTAAATTAAATTTACAAACAAACTTTTAGTAGTGATTTGTAAGTATAGAGTTTTTGTATACAGTATAAGAAAGAATTATAAGAGAAGTAGGGCGAAAATTTATTGTAGATGGAATAAAGAGCTCGGAGTGAATTATTGAGCGTGTAATTTGACGTGATATGAACTGAAGCAAGTAGGGAGAATCAATTTCACCAATAAGAATTTTTAGAGAAAGGCGTGGTAAAAGGGTTGGAAGTTCAATTAATTTTAACCTGTTATGATACGATTCAATGGGTGAAATAGAGTGAAATATGTCGATCAGTATCCCAAATTGAGACTCCTAAGGGCAAAGAGAAAAAACTATTTGGAACCGACTCAATACGATGCTCGTGAATAGCATAGTAAGAGTTCCAAACACACAATTCTAAAATCGGACGAACAAGAGAAGTATAGAGAAGTTTAGTGTTATATATAAAATTTCTTAGACTAAACAAGCCAAGAACACCTTTTGCTTTTTTCACTATTGAAAACATGTGTTCATTATAAATTTGTTTAGTTTCCATAAGGATACCTTGATTATTAAAACCAAACTATCTACCGAGGGTAATGTTATTTAAAACATAGACATTTGCATATTTTCGAAAATTTAGGTTAAGATAATGAATACAGCACCACGTAAACATAAATTTACAAATAACTGAATTGTTTTAAAACCAAGAATTGTTTTAAAACCGAATACCGAAATAAATTGGAACCTTATACCGAAACACACGTTTCAAAACCGGAACCAGAACACAATTCGGTTTTATTCCCGCATTAGAAGTATTTCTATATAACGCATTTATAAGAAATACAAAATAGATACGTGCATCGTTTATTTTGTTTTGTTTCGTGGAGAGAAGTGGTGCTTTGTTTTTATTGTTGATGCTGCTTTAAATAAGGTTTGAGACAAAAGTTTCAATAACTATGCGGGGTAGTGCGGGGCGGTGCGGGGTGGTGTAGTGCGTTTTCTATATTTCTCAGTAAATGTAGCAAATATTCTGATTGGAAATTCGTTTGCTTGCTGCGAGTAGCGAAATTGAAAATGAAATTCAACACAGCATGTCTTCAATATTTCATTCAATTCAATAGAAATATATACACACACATGCACATACACACACCCATACATACACAGATACGTGTAAAGAGCAGACAATCTGAGCAGCATTGAGTTGAAGGCAAATATGAAATAAAATCACGTATACGACACGTAAACGCACGGAACAATCTCAGCTAGAAGTTGGGCGGGGAACATTGGATAGGCTGTGCAGATAATAAATTCTAACAAATACGTAGGCTGGCAGCAAGTTATCTGCGATAGCAAAGTGTAAGTGTACGTGTGTGTGTGAGTGTGTGTGCGTATGTATGCATATGAATATCTATGTATCTATGTATGTTGGTATATCTACTTATAGATATATATTGCAATTGTAAGAATGTTGGATATTTATGTAAAGGGGTTGCATGTGTGCGTGGGTGTGTATGTGCGCGTGCGTGTGTGTGTGTGTGTGTGTGTGTGTGTGTGTGTGTGTGTGTGTGTGTGTGTGTGTGTGTGTGTGTGTGTGTGTGTGTGTGTGTGTGTGTGTGTGTGTGTGTGTGTGTGTGTGTGTGTGACAAATTATATATTTATTAGTTGACGGCATCAAGGGGCTACAACAAAACCAACGATAATGTCGACAACACTGACAACGACGTCGACAGCAAGAAAAAGAAAAAAATAAATTGGATTTCCACTTGAAAGTCAAGTGCCAACTGACATTTCCAATCAAGCACGTCACTTTCGGACACATTAGTTGAATAATTCTTTTGGGCAACATTTGCCATTTCCAATAATTCTCAGCTTTTTCTCTCATACAATAGGTACATATATGCGTTTTTTTACATTATCTTGTAATTCATCCTGATTTAGACTCGCTGTCATACTGAGTTACTGAAATGAACTGCAGCAGAGACGTATCTACGAGTCTGTTTGTATATTTGAAGTTGTCATAAGTTGTAGTAATGTGAATAGATTTTTGATTAGGAATACCCCGAACTAGTGCGGAACTCTTGAATTCACAGGATACCAGAGTCGGGTAAACAGTTCCCTGTCTATACACCTGCAACCCATTTGACTGGCGAATTTAACATGAAGTTTTCATTGAAAGGGATGTTTAGTCTATTCGGAGCGTTGAGTGGTGATGCTACCAAATATAGTATAACTATATATTCTTGATCAGCTCAATCATACGAATAGAACTAACCATGGTTGTGTGTCTCTCCGCTGTCTGCGTTAATCAAAACTGGTCGGGTATGGAGACTTTCTATGTTCCTATGCTAAACACATATCACAATGACCATGTCACACCCATATTCAGCGGTAGCTTCCATACAAACACACGACTCACTTTTGTGCTTCTGCATGAGTAAGTTTTTCATTACAATCAATATCAGCTTAAAATTAAGCAGCTTAAAAATTAAAAGAAGACTTTAAATTATCTTATTTATTTACTTATGTGGCGCTATAACCGTATATTCGTTATGGCCGCACGTAGGAAGGCGCACCAGCTGCTATAGTCTAGCGAGCGCTGTTGCCAGTTTTTGGTAAAACTAAGCTTGCGCGGTCGCCCAGTCGAATGTTGCCCCGGGGCTGTCGTCAAACGGCAATCGTAACCAAGGCATTTTCTGTGTTTGCCCTAAGAAATTTTTTGCGGTGGAGTGCACCTTACCTAGCGCACCAATCTTTAATTAAGAGATGTTGCTTTTTCATAATGTGCTTACTACGAAACGTATATTCAGAGGCTACCAACACGTGACGTGACTAACAGACGTTTATGAGCTGCAAAAGAAACAATTTTGACATTCTCGAGTGACTGGCAATCAATATCTTTTCCCACTAATGGGGGCCATTAAAAACGACCCATGCCTTTAAATTAGCACTACAGCTTTAAATGACTTGGCAATATTTCGATAGATGCTTGTGAAGAGTCTTGAAGCTTTGGTTAATGTGTTCTCTGGTTAAATCCTGTACAACATATATTTGTAACAGGGTATACAGTGTTTGTTGAACTGTCAAAATGTATTCAACATAGCGAAGCAGAATATATATATATATATATATATATATATATATATATATATATATATATATATATATATATATATATATATATATATATATATATATATATATATATATATATATATATATATATATATATATATATATATATATATATATATATATATATATATATATATATATATATATATATATATATATATATATATATATATATATATATATATATATATATATATATATATATATATATATATATATATATGTATATATACATATATTCATAATCAGCGCGACAAGACGAATCGATATAGCCTTGTCCGTTCGTCTGTCCATATAGGGCAAAGTTCTTTATCTGGAGAAGATTTCGACAAACTAAACGCACGGTAAACACTCTCTAGGTACCGCACTGCTATAAAACTCGCAACTATTTTACCGCAGTGGTAAAAAGCCACTTCAGTTGAATATATTTGCTATAATATTTTATAGTAGTTTATAAAATTTATTATTTTCAGGGTATTTCAAGGTCGTAAACAGACAACTGCACCATTTTTTCTTGATTAATTTCCTAATTTGAAGTATATTTGAATTAAAATATGACAATCTTAAAGAAACTCAGAAAACTTAAATTCGACTTAATTTTCATAATTCCCAAGTAGTTTAAGCATGGTTGAGGTGAAGTGAGAAATATACTTCATTTCTTTAATTTAATTTAATTTAGTTTTTGTTCTTTTTATTTTGTGTGATTTGTTATTTTCCTTACTCTTGAATTGTTGTTCGCTCTTGTTTTTAATGGAGCATCAATTTCTATATTATCTATTGCGATGATGCGAACAAGCCAGCATCTTTTGTTTTTAAGTTTATTGGTAGTCCAGTTGTCTTTCCGAGAACTTTAACCAGTGAGTAATACAGCATAAAATAATTACAGCTAAGCTTATTCAGATAAGTTTATAGAAAAGAAAAAAACTAATAAGAAAAAAAATTTATAATATTGAAAGCAGAGCTAGTGAGCTAATTTACAACGAGTAAATAGTTTATATGTTCCTTAAATTTTAGATCTCTAGGAGTAACACTTTGTAGGCGTCCTTTCATTCTGACGCCTGACTTTCTTCTACGTTCCCGTAGGCGTCGCGTCTACCTGGTTAGGGTGACCATTAAGTTTTTCTAAATAAATTCTGAGATCTGGCTTGTAAATGACGTCCAAGATTTTAAGAATTTTTAAGTCGTTTTTTAGACTGGCTGTGCGCATGTACCAGGGTATTCCTGTTAGCTTGCGGAGGATCTACAGGACTCTAATAGAAAATCTATATTACTTATTCTCATAGGCCTTTAGAATATGTTGGAAGACTCGATCGACTTCTATGGGACTCTGGATGCCCAATGCAGGTAACATTCTACCAAGAAATATTCTTTCGAAAGTTTTTGAGAAAGTCGGTAGCAAATTTATTGTTCTATAAGACGCAACCAGGTTTCTGTATCATAATTGCAGCTCACTTAAATTGGAAGGGGAAGTTGTATAACAGGAGGTATTCCTCTATTTTTTGTTATAAAATATTTCAGTTTATTACTTTTAAACATTTAAATCAATTTTAGAAAATTGAAAACCAGTTTTTTGGGTTTTCGATTGTTTTGATTTGCTGTAAAGCAATATCTTGAGGGATTTGGATTGATCAACCTTCAACACACCAGTAAAAGTACATAGAAAAAAAAGCCATTCTGAATATAGGTTAGAATTCTTCTTTTTATCCGAACTCTTTGTATACTCAATTTTTATGAATCAAGTACAAAATGGGCTTAATTTAAAAATCAAGCGCAGAAATACTTATAAAAGTATAAAATTCATGATATAAAAATCTAATTCTAAGAACAAATTTATACTCAAGTCAAGTACAAAAGTCTCAAGATGTCAAATAATTCCATTTTGCCTTGAAGTAAGTAGAAATTCTTATATCACAAAGAGAAGAAAGAACACCTGAGAGAAAAATCAATCATTTACTCTCTCAGCTGCTCCAATTTCTTTGCACCGACAGTAAATGGGAAAAGCAATGGGTTGTGATTCGGCAACTCCATTTGAGCCTGTTAGCTGAGGTAGTTAAGACGATGACACTTCTCAACGCCGTTCTCATATGTTATGTTTCGAAACCAGCTTCAGCCACCAAAGAACATTTTTTAAACACGATAACTAAGTAGAACTAAATCAATTTACAATTTTCTACAAATAACACAAACAAAAAGAATAAAACCCAAAATCAAAAAAAAATTTTGAACCCTTTTGTACTCAAATGAATCCAAATTTTTTTATATCAAGCTCAGTGGAGTTTAAAGAGTGCTAAATTTAAAAAATTGAAAGAATTACGTACACAGAATATGTGTTTAGATGTACGATGTGACATACCGTAAAGTTGAGGCATCCTTGAGCATTGTGGCATCAGTATACATTTGATATTACATAAATATTTGACCCTCAAGAAGAATTGTTTGCGTTGTGTACCTCATAATTCGACAAAAGCTACAGCCGTGGAGTCAAAACACGTCTCCGATAATGTAATAGGTGACGATTCATGGATCTATGCATATGAGTCCGAAACGAATAAATTCATGTCATGTTCCCACTGTTGCATTAGAGCAACGTTAGACGTTAAATTCTGAATAGTACAGAACCACTTGTTTGACAGAAGTTTTCCAAGATTTGACGATTATCCTCCACAACGACAATGCGAGCACTCACACATCGTTTGAGCACTCAGAACATCGAATCGAATCAACCGCCATACAGGCCTGGCTTGGAACTCAATGACTTCTTTTTGTTTGCAGCACATGAAAAATATGTAAATTGCAAGTAGAACAGCTCGTTTTCGAGCTACCCAGTTCTAAATGGCAAACGTACTTCGAAAATTTCTCATTCAGCTTGTTTATTGTTTATGCTAAAGAACGTCAAACATTCCAATGGACATGACAGCTGACACCGGACAACACTTATACAATTCAACCCTCGTACTTGTAAAACTAATTTTGTAGCTAGCTGCTATACAATAGACCGTAAGAACCATTAGAACTAATCTATTTGGGATTGATTTTAATACAAGTATACAAAATTCATGCAATAATTTAAAATGGTCAATTTTAGTTGGCATATCCTTTGACAGGACAATCACGCTTGATTCATTTTCCGCTGCATTTCTTTTGGCATTTTCATTTGTCGTCAATTTGTTGAGCTCATATCCGTTTCCGGCGCGCGCTTTGTGCCGCATCCGCTGTATTGAACCATCGGTCTATTGCCGGCTTTCATTACCAACAACGCATGTCAATCAGTTATTCATCCTCTATATGCATATAAATCAGTTTTTCAACTAGCGGATTTCGATATTCAAATGTTTAATTATATAGATTGAATCGTTTGCATGTGTGTATGTATGTATGTGTGTGTGTGTGTGTATGTGTGTGTTTGTGTTTGTCATGTCATGGCATGGCATGGATTGCAATTCGAACTAAATGGCTGACTGCTATAAATAGCAGCCGGGCAACTTGTAATAAATATGTACATATTAAGATACTTATAAGCATGCAACTGTGCGTTTTTATATATGTAAAGGGTGTTTGTTTTTCTGCTTAGAGGTGTAGAACTTTGAATTGAATTAAAATACTGAGATTATATAATTTCAAACTGAAAATTGGCTGGCTCGGGTATCACGCATTCTGCAATTGGTCTAATTTTCAAACACTTTTCAAGCAATGGGCGCCGTATCTCAGCGATGGCTAGTCCAGAGTCGCTAGTTTGTTCGCATAAACCAATGACTTCACGTAACCTCAGAGAAAAAAATTCAACAATCACGATGGCCGTCTGACTAGTCAATTTTGAGAAACAATGCCTTCGCCAAGTGTGTTCTTCAGTAAATCGATAGATCATGTGGTCATTTCGTCAACAAACTTCCCATTCAATTGTGGTCGAAATAATCACGTTAATCATGGCTCTGTAGCGCTTATTGTTGACGGTGAGTATCCCACCGGTCTCAATATTAAAGAAGTAAGCAGCAATAATTCCATCGGCCCCATAAAGCTCACCAAAAAGTGATTTTTTGTTTGCTTTTTTTGTGAATGTAATGGTGTCTCGTGAATCTCTCGTTAATTAGCTACACTCCAAATGCGGAAAATCTGCTTATTGACATGCACATTGAGTCAGAAATGTGCATCATCACTGTACAGACTATTGCGCTAAACGATGTGTTGACTTCCAGTTGATTTACAGCATCTTGACCGAACATACAGTGCAAACGATGGTCATTCGGTTTTATTTGTTGCACCAGCTACATCTAATAAGGACGTAGGTCGAGATGTTTCGGTAAAAGTGGCGAATCGACTCATTTGGATTCTATCTAATACGCTCTATTGCAGCAATTGTACCTTCGATGTGCACTGCGCATCGTTTAGAGTATACGTGGTGAAAAATCAATTTCTAGTTAATCAAATTAGTCGACCAAAAAATGGACGTAACATTCCCGAAGTGTACCATGATTTTCGAAATAAATTTGAACAATTTACAGGCATTGTGCTGGCGTTAGTCTTACATGTATGCCGAACGAAGCGTTGCCTGATCAATTTATGTATGACAGTTCAAACTCTGTCGGAAAATGTAACCTCAAAAACACACAATAAACACCCTGTATAAATGTTTATTTTTTATGTATGTACATATGTCTACATGTTCATCTAATGGAGGCTACTGTCCATTTTGTATAATAAATTCCAATTGGGGATGTAGCTACGTATACATTACGAGTATTCTATAGAGCTATAGTTAATCTCAGGCTGGCAGCCAAAAAGGAAACTATTGCTCTCGAGATGTGCTTAGGCAGGCATGAGTTGAAAATCGATTTCTACAGTGTGCATACATCTATGTGTGTGTGTGTGTGTGTGTGTGTGTGTGTGTGTGTGTGTGTGTGTGTGTGTGTGTGTGTGTGTGTGTTTGTGTGTGTGTATCTATGCCACGGCAACATAATGTCAACATCGAAGGCAACAACAGTTGCAGCAGCGGGAATGAAAAGGCAAAGACAGCGGCAACCTAAGACGGACTATTTCTGTTTACTACAGCTTTGCTTTCAACGGCATCCTCGCCAACTTCCATAACCATATCCAATTCCACTTCTATTCTTCGCTTGGGAGTTCACTCTTGGACTAAATTTATCGGGGTTGGGGTTTTTGGATTTAAGTTTGGGTTTGGGTTTGCGTTTGTGTTTGGTTCCAATTTCGGTTTCATCTAGCGCTACAGCCAACGCTCTACAAGATCTACAGCTTTTACTACAATGGAGGTGGATGGCAACGTTGTCATGTATTTTTGTAGCTATTTATGTGTACATATGTAGTTTGCTTATTGTTGCGTCGTCTGTCTGGGTTTGTCGTGCCTTGACTTGACTTGTGATGACTATCAAATAAACACACACAGACTCATATACGAGTATGTGTCCTGTGCAGGGTTTTGCAAGAACTTTCCGATGAGAAAAGGGCCGAAACAAGCCAAGGACTGAAGCGGTGCAGAGTGGAGTGGAGTGGAGCTGTTTGCAATGTTGCGAAGAAACAAGTCAAATAAATAAAGAAATTCATATTCAGACAACGACATAGTAGACATCGTTCATATTGCTACATACAACATCTTTGTTGTTGTAATTGCTGTGCATGTATGTATTCATAGTCCATGCATCGTTATCGTTCTCGTTGTAGTAAATCGCAACAGTACGCATCATACTAATGAGACAAATATTGGAAAGTTATTTATTATAAATTCATAGTTGAGCATTTGTTTTTTTTTTTTTTGTGGATTTGATTTGATTTTAATTTTTCGGTTTTCGGTTTTGAGTTTCGTGTTATCTCAAAGGACTAGATTCTGTATCTAGTTTCCAACATTTTGATTTCAGTATAAACTTGTTTATTAATATTGAAATTGCATCAAAATTTTTCGTTGCTGACTCTCACTAAGTTTTGCGGCTGTTGTTGTTTTTTTTTTCGTTTCATATAAAAATGTGGGCAGCGTGAGTTGGTTGGTTGGAGTTGGAGAATGTGGAGATGTGTGCTGCAAACTATTTAATCTCATTGGATTGTCCAATTGGGACTTGCAAAAACTTTTCAAAGTTAGTCCAAAGTTTTTGTAAAGGATAATTGCTGCTTCATGGCATGCGATTTCTAATTGGATTTGACTTTTTGGTTTGCCAGTCTGTCTCACGGTCTGTCTGCCTGTCTGCCTATCTATATATCTGTATATCGGTATGTCTATCCGGTGTACATTGGTGTAATTTTTCAATGCGGTATGAGAATATGTGTGCGAGTATATTTTTATACAATTCGATAAGCATTTAATGTGTTTCTTGTACGTTGCAAGTTGGCATTAACTGTTTTGTATTGTCATGATTTATGACCATTTGCAACACGTCTGTTACACTTTTAAAGAATGCTTTTCAGGATTATGCTTCGCATAAAAATCTATGTCTTAGGGTAATATCCACAACTTGGCTATATCTTTGTAGCTCATTTATTTTTCAACGTATATACTATTTTTCATTTTCATGACTGTTATTCAGCATATACCATGTGATTTAAATTGACTCGGACTTGTGGACTTAAAACAAATCGGTAATTTTTCTTCTGCTTAAGTTGTCTATCCCTGTCATTGACCTGCATGCCAAGTTTGAGAGGGATGCTATGATTAGTCTATGTTTGACAGCTGCTTGTTTACGACGAGAAAAGTTTGTATGGCGATTTTTAACATGGAACAACAATTGAACAACGAGTTTGCTTGAAATTTTGTGTTTCCAATGAAATAACGGCAACGGAATCATTCAAAAAGTTACAAAAGTGTTTTGAAGACTCAGTGAGGGTCGTGAAGTCGTCCATCCACTTCTGTTAACGACAAAAATATCGAAAAAGTGATGGAAATTGTGCTCGAAAATCGTCGTGTTGGCATAAAAAGATAGCAGAGACACTCAACGTCTCTTATGGATCGACTCAACATATTTTGGTTGGTGTTTTGGGGTTGCAAAAACAACGTGATTGTGACGGAAGCCTTTGGCCAAACATGAAACAAAAGTCATCGCACAACCACCGTATTCACCAGATTTGGCACCCTGTGACTTTTTTCTGTTTCCCAAACTTAAATATCCGCTCTGGGGAACGCGTCATGAGTCGATTGAGGACATAAAAAGAAATTCGCTGAAGGAACTAAAGGATATCCCGGCCGAGACGTATAACAAGTGTATGGAAAATTGGATTAACCATTGGCAGGCTTGTATTGACTCAAAAGGAGCCTATTTTGAAGGAAATAATAAAGATTAAAAGGCATAAAAATTTTGTTTTTTTTAACCAGTTCGGGTGAGTAGATTTTGAATTGATTTAATTCTCCAAAAGATATGTGAAAAAAAATTAAATTATAGTCGCCAAGCAAAATTATTAGATTTGTTTATGTTTTCCTTCTTGATTTTCTAAAATTCATAAAAAAATATTGGTATTCACATAAATTATTGGATACTAGTGGCGAGTTGCTGCCCTTCTCCCCGCCCCACTTCTCCACATCACCACTTCACCCATCTTCATGACCCCACGGGTATTTAAATTGTTCATACAAAAATACTAAAATCGCGATTAAAAAATAGGGGGTGGGGTAGGAGGTCTATTCTCTTATGTATACATTGTAAACATAAATGTTAGTATGTAGGGTCATATATTGTATAAGAGTTAAGCATGCATATTGTATTAGGGTCAATATAACCGATATGATGGTAACCGATCAAGAATGATCAGAACGGGTAAAGATGGTAACCGATCGAGAATAAATAATAAAATAAATAATTAAATAAATGCTTTAATTTAATCTTTATAAATTATATCTTATGTGTTATTCTGATATTTGAGCTATATTATTGAAAAGTTTCATTAAAATCCATTCAGTAGTTTTTGCGTGATAGAGTAGCAAACATTCCACATCCACACATCCGTTTATAATATTAGTAGGATGAGATTTAAATTTTGTACGCTTAGCGGCGGATTTGTGTATTTAGCGGTGAGGCAAATAACTTATTTGATACGAATCGTCTTTCCAAAACCATCAGCATTTCGACTTGGCACTTTTCTTTTGTCGATAATTCTTGTTGGAATCATTTACCCAATTCACCGCTGAGTTCACCGAAATTGTCTGGCAAGAATTCTAAATTACAGTGCTGAAAATAAATTTGTGTAGATATGTTCTATTCTATTTGTCAATAAACCTACAGAAAATCACTTAGCACCCCTCAAGGAATTTTGATACACTTCCCTTCTTACACAAAAATTCTCGCACAAAGGAATGTAACTCAGACAATACCAATCGTTCTTGTTTCAGATAAACAAAAAGTTACTTCTTACTTGGAGGTTGGAAAACCCCAAGTTAAAATAATTTTTTGTATTAAATCCGTTAATGGGCTTTCAGTTTGTTTGCCTTTGCTATCGCTTAAATAAAAATTGTAAAATTGATTTTAATGTTTTCTTCATTTTCACAATTCTTGGTTTTTGTTTCTTCAATTAATTCAAAGAAAACTTAAATTTGTTTCAATAACATAAAGTTTCGAACAGAATAGCAAGTGGAGATAGATGACTACAGATCTTTCACTGTTGCCATTTGGTCTTTTTTGTCTCTTTCACACACATTAACTTGAGGCGTGTGTGAACAGTGAAGCAAATGTGTAGAATTTAGATTGCCTTTCAAGTAGATATTGATTATAATTAACAAAAAAGTAAGATAAATAGATTGGTATAGCTAGTACAAGAGTAAAGCCTACACTAATGTTAGGCCTTCTTTATTTGAATAGTTAATTGTAATTGCAAAACAATAAATAAATCTACTCAATCAATTGTTTACTCATGTAAAATTTTGCTTAAAAATGATTAAAATTTATTCAAAAACAAATTCGAAATGCAATAATTTTGAAAACTAATGTAAAATACAAATTAATTTTATATATCAACGCCATCAGATACGCTACACACAAAAACAGACACACACAGAATGCATCTATAGTGTATTCAACATTCTCAGTTTAATTATTTGGTGATAAACAAAATTATGTTTCGATAAAAGTTGGAGTGAAAATCCAATTAGACTTGTTTCGTATTAAGCCAAACGAAATAGGATATTCGAAATAGCACATTTGCATAGCCAGCGGCATCTATATGTGGCTTAGTGCGTTAAAAAGGTGCATGCTTTCAAAATTTCAGGACATTTGGTTCACTGGAAGCGATACTGAAGTACCAGAATGTTTGAGTTATTCTCGTAGATACAATTATCTTATGTACTTTTCAGTGCTGAAATCATATTTGGTATCAATCTTTTTTAACACATCGATTATATATTTCAATTTAGTCAAAACTATTTTTGATAAGTTTAAATTTTTTTACTTAGGATAATATTTAATTACTACAAAGCGTATATTTTAGCAGCTTATCTTTTTGTATTTCGTTTCCCTTTTCTCTGCAAAGTTTCTTGTATAGATTTTTATCCGATGTTATGCATTTTGTTGTTCTCTGTGAAGTGAACAACAGCAATCACACATCATGTTGAAATTCCATCGTTTCTCCATCTCCTTTATGTTCCGATGAAACCGTTACCCCTGCTTTTCACACACATCACCCAAGATTTTAGGAAAAAAAGTTAGGATGATTATGCAAGAAGTGGACTTTAAGCCTCAACAGACAGCCAAGCGTTTTGAATTTGTTTATTATATTAGGTTAATATAATAGTTAGGGGCTTTCACATTGACCAAAAAATTCGTCGCAACTTCTTTAAATTATATACAAGCCTAATTTTCTTTAATACTCATCGTTGTTTCGAAGATGGAGTCGAACAGAATTTTACAAATATCACGCCCAACGAAAACCCCTTCAAATATATATTTAAAACAATCACCCTTTTTTGGGCAAAGCTAGTGCAAATTGTTTCATTAAACCCAACTTTATGTGTGGTGATGATAGAAGTAACTTTTTTTTGGGTCTACTAAAGTTATATGCAAAATGTTCTTCTCGCCAGGTGTCACAATTTTTCTTACATGCCATTGTTTCTTGAACCAATTTTGAAGCCTTACTCTTATGGCCCACTCACATATAAAATATGGTAGCTTTGTAAATCTATTTCATTGACCAAGCTGCATGGAGACAAATTTTAAATCTCCACATAGTATTCAGTTCTGAGCTGTTTAGTTAATTTTCTCCACAATTATTAGGATTTTCGTAAGTTTTTCTCATATTGACTGAAGCATAAGAATTTGCAGTGTGCAACAGAACACCTTTTAAACTAGATTTGATATGTGTTAAAAAAGTCTCCACTCTTCCTTCTTGTACTCAATGCCAAACTCATTCCTCTTCCTGCTTGAAAAATTGAGCAAGCTGTTAATCTCTTGTTCTATAATGGTAAATAGATTTTCTAGATTCCAATAAATGTTTTTCTTATATTTTTTTTCAGTCTACCATTTCAAGCAAGCGAGCAATTCGGTTTTTTCCTTAGTCAAAAATCATTCAGCTTAGCTTGTGTAAACAACTGTGGTTATAAATTTTCTGAAGTAGATTTTAACGCATCACCACTCGATTGACCGTCATGAACCGTTTTGGGACTGTACCTTAAAACGTCATCAATAGACTGAGATGGCTCAGAGACAGAAAGTGCCGGTTCACGTCCGACCGTCCGATCAGAAGATGTAAGTTTAGGAAAGACAAATACTCTCCCATTTTTTGGAGTTACATCCAGAAATATCAACGCTGCAAAAATAACCATCATTTGAATGATTTTTTTGTATGTATATTGGCCAGGATGGCATGCTTCTTGCTATTTAAATCGTATTAACAGTTTCAAATAGCAGTAGCAGTTTACGCTGTTACACACAGCACCGTCCTACACTTAGTAGAGAGCTTGGCTCAGATCTAGGAGGGTGACAACTGTGTTCCAGAGTTCAAATGGAATGAAAATTTCGAAGTATATTTTCCGAAGAAGAAATACTAAGAATAAAGAACCTAAGAGCCGGAACGAGCTTTCAATCTACACCGAAGAATGGAAAATTGATTGGGGCTAGGTGCTGGCTTCTTATCGAAGCAACTGGTAATGCAATTTTCATACTGCCCATCTGACTGGTATTTTGTCTTCCAGGTATGCAATCTAGAAGCAAACTGATTAGCAGTCTTGAAGAAACTCCAAGGAACACAACAATCTATGTCGACTCTCAATTAATAATTTGCAATTAATATTCTTTCTTCGCACAATATAAAAAGCAACACAAAACCAAAAATCAAATTCCAACAGCACTCAGTTGAACTTATCCGGGTTCCTGGTCATTCTGGCATACCAGGTAAGGAGATGATGGACTGGATCAGTGCGGACAGCAACTCTAATTGTGACAAATGTCCACAGACCTTTTTATGATATTCTCTCAGCAATCACTGGAACCACCAAAAAAAGCAGCGAAAAGACAATGAGCGCCTGCGCTTGGCTGTCATGTCATGGAAGTGCTACACTTTAACAAGAATAGGAACAGGAACAGGATTTTCAAGGAAGTTCTAACAGGACACTGTACCATTGTTCAAATAGCCCAACGGATACAGCTGTGTTGTCGTAACTGTGTTAACGAAGAGGAGTTGGAAAGTATCCAACACCTACTTCTGACTGCACTGCACTTGTAAGAAAACGCATCTGATTTTTCGGGAAACGATTCTTTGATGACCTGGACAGGCTATGAAACATACCACCTGGCAATTTTCATTGACTCTACGGGTTCGTTTAAAATCAACTGAGATAACTTCCACCAAATAAATATAAATGCAAGACAACAGGCATCACAATGGGCCGACTTACCACTGGGTGAACTTGACCTGCGTCGAGCCACCTAGTTAATCTAACCTAACATATAGTCGAGGTGAAACGGTTGCAAGAAGACAAATTTTATCGTAAACTTGTATTAGTAGGGTACAAAAAAGAGTCTAAATAGTTTGGTGTCTCTAAGTCATACAGTCTCTGACAGCGAGTCGCTCAGACAGACGGACAGCTGCAAAATGCAAACTCGACTCATCTCTAACCAGGTTCGCGCATTCGAAAGATTTCTATTCAGAATAATGTTTCCGTAATTAGCATATTTTTGCTAACGCCATGGATCATTTGAAGTACGTAAATCCTGCTTTTTTATTAATGTACATACTTTAACAACTCTCAGTCAAATAATCTTGTTGTTTCTAGTTTCTTTCAAAATATAAAGTAGAAAGTCTATATATTTTGAAAGAAACTAGAAACAACAAGATTATTTGACTGAGAATTGTTAAAGTATGTACATTAATAAAAAAGCAGGATTTACGTACTTCAAATGATCCATGGCGTTAGCAAAAATATGCTAATTACGGATTTTCTTAAACCAAGTACAAATTCTTGGAGTTATAATGCTTCAATTAAGGTTTGTGTTGAGTACAAAAGGGATCACAAAAGAAAAAAACACGTACATGAAAAATGGAGTTACCGAATGTGTATGAAATGTTTTTTTTTAGTATCCAAGTGTGATAGCTAGATGTGTCACCAAATCGATATCTAGTGATGTTTTCTAGAGAGGATTGATCTAAAGGGTACAAGAAACCATTCGATAGTGTGGTAGATAGTCGGAATCATTGGGCTCTCTAAACAGTATAAGGGCTCCTTACAAAGATCTTGGGAATTGATCCGGGAACAGGGTATTTTAGGTAGTCATCTGATTTGTATATAGCCTAGTGGGAACTACTGTTGACTGCAGCGCCCATCCCAAAAAACCATTGGAACATGAATATCCCACAGTATCCTTCCCAGGACTGACCAAATGTCATACCTATCTGACAATTCGTTGGGACTAATTCCATACTTCAGGAAACCGCCACCAGTTTCTGAAATATCTTCTTTTTGGTGAAATTTTCTTGAGAGCATAAGCTTAAAATGGCATGAAAAACAAGATGAGGGAGTTTTATATAGTCCCAATCATTGGGCTCTCGTTACAGAGGAAGTATTTCTAAACAAAACCTTGGAAATTGAAGATGGTATTTCAGGAAGTCATCGCTTAAGGATTTATTTTAGTGCCAACTATTGGTAACTTCATTTCCGATTCCAAAAATTGACTAGATCATCTATTTTTCATATAGTCCTTCCCAGGATTGTCAAGTGCCATATCTTCACTACATCTTGTAAGGACTAAGGCAATAAAACTACAATGGTATGCGGAAATATTTCTGTTTTGATGTCATTTTCTAGAGAATATAAAAAAAACACGAAAATATCAGAAAGAAACGTTTAATTTTTCACTTCAGTCAAAGAAACCAGATGCTTGCAGAGATAAAAGCCATCTAAGTTTAAAGACTGAATTCAAAACAAGTGCTTAAATAGCTTTATTAAATATGAAGTACTAGCCTGTGAACGCTACGTGTCTAATACAATGTATAAGTTGAGCGATAGTCAACTGTCTGTGATTCAATCATGGCGACTGAAAAATCACTCATATCAGTTGCACACTTGACACTGTAAATCACGGCGCCTGAGTAATATATATAGTGCATATCATCAACTGGATACGTTGATACTACATGTGCTGCTAACACTACATGCATGATACTCATACTCATACGCCGTGCATGATAGTGGCACTAGTTATAAACAAATCTCAATCACTGATATTAATCTATGAATCTCAATCACTGATATTAACAGTATCGAGTAGCAACTTAAATCACTGATTTTTCAGTTGCCGTGATTGAATCACAGGTGGTTAAATATCGCTCAACACTAGTGCAAGGTAACTATACAACAGACTTTCCACAACATTGCAGGAGTTTCTAGGGCGTTAATTTCTTCCTACAAATTAACCCTACTCGCCTTATCGAAAAACTGCAGTTCGGCATTAATTTTTACTGCTAAATTAACATTAATGCAGCGTTTTTCGCCATTGCTTTTCTCATTTACTGTCGAAGGTGCGAAGAAATTGGAGCAGCTGAGAGAGTAAATGATTGATTTTGCTCTCAAGTTTTTTTCGCTCTTCTTCTCACTTCTACTTAATTCACGTCAAAAATAACTTATTTTATATTCTGAGCCTTTTGTACCTAACTTGAGCACAGATTTCTTCTTCTTAGAATTAGATGTTCATACTTATTTCAAGAATTTTATAACGTTGTCTAAGGATGTCTGCACTTACGTAGAATTTCTAAGTACGCTTCCGGATAGAAACAAGAATTTCAAACTTATATTTAGAATGACTTTCTCTTTTTTGCGGTGTAGCTTTCCACTAGCTCATATATTATATATATTGCAGGTACACCACCGTTCCTAAAGCGCTGCTTAGTATCATTAAACAGAAATGCAGTGAGGCTCTTTACAAAAATGTAGACATAGATCCAAACCGAAATGCATTTAATGCATTTCTTTGCAATGAACTTACCCAAAAGAGGCTTTTGTTGTTGTTGTTGTTGTTGCTGTTGTTGAATGGATTGAATTGAGATTTTTAATATGATTTCCGCTTTTTGGTTTGGTTTGGTTTTGTTTTGTTATTGTTCTTGCAAGAATATGTTTCTCTTTCTCTCTATAGACAGTAGTAAATTACTTCACTTGTGTATCTGTTCTGTTGCATTCAAACTATCTATTTTTTTGTTTATGTTTTTTCTTGATGTTCATTAGATGCTTGTGAGAAGTATTTAGTTTTTTTTTTTTTTTTTTTTGGATTTTTGGATTTTATATTTGAAATTTTTAACTATATAATTTCTTTGTGGACGATTTGCATTGGTCGAAAAAAGTTTGCACAGTAACGATTCGATTTAAGTTCTAAATGAGAGTTTTAAATTGTTAAATTGTTCACTATTTTTTAGTTTTTTAAGAGTTTTTTCCTTACTTGTGTATTACGAGTACAATTAAATAGAGTGCTGATGTTGGTTCTGGTTTGCAGACATATTTATTGGCATTTATGTTGCTAATGTTGTTGATTTTGTGATAATGCTGGTGACTGTATGTGAATGTTAGTACTGCAATATTACGCTGGCAATATCCTTATTATATGCTTGACGCGTACGTTAATCCTGTTTTTAGCGTTGCTGCTATTGCTCTGGCTGATCCGATTGGCGACAAGTTAGACAACTCAATGCTGCGACAACGTGACCTAAGCTGATTGGTTCTACGTACGTTTCGCAATCGTATTGAATTGGGTTTCGAAATGTATCTGATGCTGCTGCTGCTGATGCAATTTGGCACATACTTTACTACACCGTCGCTCTGCTATGCTGCTTAATTATGCATACCATATACGATACTAGTACGATACTTGACTGGCGCGTTTTTGTAGCTTGCATTCGTATATCAAAGCTTGACTGAAGTCTTGAGTTTCTTTTTTAAATTAATTTTTTTGCTTTTTTTGTGTTTTTATTAATTTACTTATTTTATTTTTAATTCAACGAACTTTGTATTGTTCAAACACTGAATTGCTTTATAATTTTTTTGTTTTTACTTTATTAACACATTTAATTAAACTTTTTCTTTTTTTTTTAATTTATTTTTGGTTTAGTTTTTCGCTTGTTTTATGAGTGTGTATAAATTTCTTTCTTTTTTTTGGCTTTTTTAATTTATTTAAATTGTTCGCTTAATACTTAATGAACACAATCTGCAATAACTGCATATAATTTAGTTTATTTATTTTATTTTATTTGTTTAATTAATTTCTTCTTTTTTAACTCTATAAAATATAATAGAATATATATATATATATATATATATATATATATATATATATATATATATATATATATATATATATATATATATATATATATATATATATATATATATATATATATATATATATATATATATATATATATATATATATATATATATATATATATATATATATATATATATATATATATATATATATTTTTTTTTTTCTTTTTTTTTTATTTGTATAGCATTAATTATTATTATTATTAATAATATGAATTGCATTTTGCTTTTTAAATATCCTACTTAATTATCATTCAAATAATATTTCTGTTGAAATATTTTCCGAAACAAAAACAACAAAAAAGGTTTTAACTTATAAAGCCGACTTGTCAATAAACAAAAAAATCGAGTTAAACTTTTGCAGTGCATTTTTTTTTTATATAGTTTAATCGAAGCGAATGTAGTTAATAATTGAATTGCCTTAGAGCTAATTTAATTTCCTATAAAACACTACAATTTTTCCATCGGATCATTTTGGGTGATACCAAATCTTTCTTGCTCTTAAAACTTGTAACTTTGACGACAATTCTACATTTAAAGCTAGAAGAGAAAACAAAGGTTTGTGCGTTCTACACGGTTGATATAAAAATAACCGAACTTTTTAGTTATAAAATAAAATAAGCATGATATACTTTTATCCATAGACTTTTTAAATTCGCTTTTTGGGATGTTCTTTAACACCTGTGTCACGGCTGCTGTATGGATGGAATGTCATCGTTAAAAGCTCCTTTCATTGTAGTTTTGATTTTTGGGAAGAGAACACAATCGCACGGTGATAGATCAGGCGAATACGGAGGGTGGTCGATGAGACAAATATGTTTTTTCATCAAAAATTCATTGACTATTTTGGTCTTGTGAGGTGGTGCATTATCTATACTATAATATTATAAAGAGGTAAAGTTTGTGAGGTTGTGAGGTTGTAGGAGGTAATCTCTGGATCTACTAAACCGATTTTGAAAATTCGTTTACCAATAGATGAAGAGACTTTTTCGTGGTGGTCGGATTTGCAAAGTAAGTCGGAGAAAAACCGGTCGAAGCAAAGCGTTAATTGCGAACTATGCCGTTTATTACGAACTACTAGAGAAAAGTTGTAGAGCTTGATAATGCTTACAAAAAATTCAGCGACAGCATATGTCTAACTTTTATATTTAAGTCACAAAAAGTAGTTTTTTATATTAAGATAGAGGGATGAAATATTGTGATCGAAGGGTGTACGGGTTGAAGGGTGGAAAGTAAGGTGAGCTAGGGAGAGGGGGCAGAGGAATGGGGGCAGCGCAAGTGGTGGTTGGAGAAAGAGTGGAAGGGTCAAGAGAAGAGGGGTGGGAGAATTGCAGGTAGAGTAAATAAGCATGTGGAAGGTGGGACAGGGAAAATGTGGGGCAGTGGAAGGTGTTGCAGGGGGAAGGTGGGGCAGGTGGAGGAATGGTAGGAGAAAGGAGAAAGAAGAGGCAAGGTAAAGGCCAGCAACGCGCCGTTTACCAGCTAGTCATACAATACAAACAGCTGCTTTCGTTTGGAATATTCGGGCCTAACACGTAGAACTCTCGACCACAAACGATGTAAAACTTGTAAATAATATTCTCTATAGACATTTTGACCTTCTCGAACAAATTCCTTGTGAACAATACCCTTGGAATAATAGAAAGTTATCAACATTGTCTTGATTCTTGTCTTCTGAAAACGCAATTTTTTAGGTTTTGGCTAGTCTTTTGACTTCCATTGTGCAAATTGTCGCTTAGTTTCAGAATCATATTTAAAACACCATGTTTCATGATTGAATCAAGCAAATCTGGATAGTGTCCAGTTGTGTAAATGATGTCATTGCAATGCTCTACAGGAGCGATTTTTCAATCATCATTATCAGTTAAATTATCAGAATGAAATGAAGGAACAAAACGTGCACACAACTTACTTTTACCCAAATCTTCAGTTAATATTTTTTTAGATTGTACAGTAAGATGAATTTAATTCATCTGTCAGCATTCTCACAGTGTAATTTGCGTCGATTGCAATTATTTCACTTACTAACTCAGCACGATTAGATGCTTCGGGTCGTCCAGGTCTTGGATCATCATTTAAATCATCACGCCCGTTTTTAAACCACGTGTAAACCACGTTTAAACTTGAATACGAAATTTCGTAAGTCTAAGCAAATTTTTTACAGAGTTTAAAACAAAATTTAGCTGCTTTCCAAAGAAGAAAATTGTTCCTTTTGTAACACTGTCAACATTTAATAGATTTCGCTATGTGTTCTATGGTTTAAATTAAAAGTTCGGTTATTTTTAGATCGCACTTTGTACGTGGTCTTCCGTGCTACCTTCGATAAAATGTCGAGGAAATTACTCCTTTATAAACTGCATGCGATATGTATATCTATAAAAATGCTCAATGTATTAGAAGCAATTTTTGAAACAACTACTGCGACAGGCTGGACCGGTGACCATGTATCGAGTTCCTTTGTCACCATTCTTTTTTACGCTGTACTAGGATGATCTTCATAATTATTTTGGAGAAGAGGTAAATCTTGAATATAAAAATATCCGTGTTCTGTGGTTTCTGTGCTTCAGCAAATGAGCAAACGTTTCGAATGCTATTGCAGAAATACGAATATGGAGATGAATTTAACAAAATCACAGTTTAGGGTGTTCAGACGAGGTGAAAGATTTAGTAGTACGGAAAAGTAAGTTTTCGAAAGAAATCCAATAATAATAGCTTCGAAGCATATCTACTTGAGAGTACTGCAACTCTTGCAAAGAATATACAGCGACGGCAGGTTTCGGCAAAAAAAACAGCATTAATGCAACATGGAAGACATTTCTTTCAAAGAGAAATATTACGCTAAATACGAAGATTAAGTTTTTTAATGCAGTATCAGGCGTTCCATTCAATCAGATGGGGCACAGATTTGGAGCTAAAGTAATTTTGAAGAGATCGGGATACACCACTACCTTTCTTTTACTAAGAGGATGTGCAATCTTCCGAGGAACACTACAAGTAATGCATTGGAGCTAAACACAAACTTAGAAAGCAAATGATTTTACACTGATTTACATTAAAACTTTAATTCTGTATGATAGCCAACGGCTGCAAAACTTCTTCACCCTTAAAATTAAACAAAAAAAAAACGCAAGTCTATCACCTCAACAATGTAACCAAAACAGTTTGATGCTATGGAAAATTTAAAAAGAAGATACGAGGAAATGGTTAGCAAAAAATGAAGTAGTTTGACCCGAATATACAAGGATTTGCAGTCCAATTGGAGTCTAATTTGGAGTCCATGCAGTTAGCGCCCAATACCATTTTATTAATATGCAAAGTTTATCATGGGATTATTATTGAGCGAGCGAGATACGACATGATCCTGCTAAACGGAAGTAACTACAATACATTACAAGTCAATCACGCATTTGTGCACTTTGCAACATGGGAGAGGTTGCACATATTCGCCATTTCTTGGGAAGGTGCTCCATCTTAGGAGAGTTAAGAATTTTAAACTTCAATTAATCCAAAATTGAACGCTGTCGCCGTTAGCAACTTTATAAAATTATTTATACAACTTTTCAATTAGGAATTTAGGTTCTATAATGTAAAACTTATAATATGTGATAATATTTTCAGTTATACTCTTGTAGCAGTGCCGTACACAGAGAGTCTACTATATCGTGAATATACGAGGCATATCCAGAAAGTAAGTGTACTGAATTTTTGTGTTTTAAAATTTTTTATTTAAACAAAAAAATTACGTAATACTTTAGTACATAATGTAGGCTATTTTTCGACATAGACACCATTCGTCTCTATGCAGGTGGTGAAGCGGGGTATCAATTTGTTGATGCCTTCCTCGAAGTAGTTGCCCGCCAACCATTTGGGACCTACCTCGCGGACAGTTTCCTATATCCGAGGGTTTCTGTGATTGTTTCGTGTAGTAGAGATCTGGAGATTTACGGAAACATCGCAGAAAGTTCATCCACAGACAATCTGCGATCGCAATTCGATTTCGCAATAGGCGGGAGACTGGATTGACATTGTTCCCGAAACGTGTTGTCGCGTCGACAGTTCTCAACGTACTGACCTCGAACCGCTCTCGTTGCAAATGGGAGAAGTCAGGCTCCACTGCAGTGTTGCCAACGTGACGAAAACGGCCGTGAGAGCCTCAGTGCAACTTACTTTCTTAATATGCCTCGTAGTTTGTCTGTTTTCTCTAGTTCGACACTAAGACAGATATATAGACAGATGGACGGATGGAAACGGCTATATCGACCCATCTTGTCGCTGTGACTATAAGTATATATATTCTTTATGGGGTGCCGATGTTTCCTTCGGTATGTTGCATACATTTTGACAGTTAAACGAACGCAATATACCCTGTATCAAATAATTTGTAAAAAAATTTGTTCTATGTAACAAAACTAATTGCAGCAAATATTTCGCTTAGAACTATACGTTCGAGGGCTGCTATTTATATTTCGGGAACTGGCAACACTAATGTCAAAAGCTAAAATCTGGCAACACCATAATAAAGTTTGACATTTTTTGGCATAAACGTACTCACAAAGTTTTGATGTATAATTCCAATTTGTTTTGTTTACTGTGAGTTAAGAAAAGCAATTTGGCCAAAAAATGGAAATTTCAAGAGAAATTTTTCGTTGGATTATTTTGCACAACTTTCAACGTGGATTATCTCAACAAGAATGCGTCAATGAACTCAGTTCTTTGTATGGCGATAAAGCACCATCAAAAACCACAGTATATCGCTGGTATAGTGAATGAATCAGTTAATTCAATCGTGGTCGTAGTTCGATCGACGACGAATTCAGTGAAGGTCGTTCAAAATCGGTTGTTGTGCCCAAAAACATCGATGCAGTGCGTGAACTGATAATGCAAGATCGTCATATGACATATCATGAGATAGAGGCACCCTTGCACATTAGTTCCACTTCAATACATTCGATTTTGCATGAACACTTAGCTGTAAAAAAAATTTGTTCTCGTTGGAAACCCCATAATTTATCAATCGCTCAAAAAAAGGCTCGCGTTGATTGGTGTAAGGAAATGATTAAAAAGTTCGACCGTTGCTGCAAAAGAAGTTTCAATTCACCATGCCACAGACCTTATTTTCTAGCGATTTGCAATTCGTCTGTAATTAAACTAGTGATTTGACTAAATACGCCCATAAAAAACATTTTGTCAATAAAAAGGCCTATCGTTGCAGATTGGGTATACCAATTTCTGATTAATTTACATCCAAACAAGTAATCATTTCATAATTTTTATTTAATAAATTAGCGTTTTACTAAATCAACTATCAAATCACTAGTTGAATTTGCCATTCACAGTCGACAGCCAAGCTTTTTGCATTTCACTGTTGCCACTTTTTTTTAAGTAGATTTTCGAACTTAGTTTTTAAGTAGATACTTAGCATGCTGCTGTTTGCGTTAAAACAAAACTAAAAATAATTAATTTTTATCGCAATTTTTGCAACCTTAAGCAATCGCGTATTTATTATGCATATAGTTTGTTTGTTTAGGTTTGTGTTGCCATTTAAGTACTACCGTATGGAAGGCGCACAGGTGCTGGAGTTGTCGTGTAAACTTGTTTCAACCAAACGCAATTTGCGGGAAGGTTTGCTTTCATTTGAAGAAAAATGCATCTGAAGAACATCGTACGCTTTGTAAGGCTTATGGAGAGTATGCTCCATCGATTTCAACTTGTGAGTAGTGGTTTCGTCGGTTTAAAAGTGATGATTTTGATACGGAGGGTAAAGAACGTCCGAGCCAGCCCAAAAACTTTGAAGATGAAGAATTGGAAGCATTACTCGACAAAGATTCGTGTCAAAGCCTTCAAGAATTGTCAGAATCATTGAGAGTTGACTTGTCAACAGTTGGCAAACGCCTCAAAGCCATGTATGATTCACTAGCAAGGCAATTCGAATTGGAGCCAAAGACGTTGAAAGGAGATTTTTTCACTTGCGAATAGCTGCTTTAACGCCATAATCGTATCCATTACGAAAACCCAAAGTGAAAAAAATCATGGGGACCACCCGGCCATGCATCAACATCGACGGCCAGGCCAAATATTCGTGGTACCAAGCTCATGCTCTGTTTTTGGTGGGATCAGAAGGGTGTTGTGTACTATGAGCAACTGCAACCTAACCAAACCATCACTGGTGAAGGTTACCAAAAGATGGGAAAAGATGGGAAAATGTTGTAGCTAACGATGGACAATACTTTGAATAATATACATTGTAGCATTTTTTTTTTGTTTAAAAAACGCTCAAAAATCGGAAAAATTTCTCTAAAATTAATTCCAACACCTCAATATATACTGTTTATGGGTCCTATCACGCCTAATTCTACCTGTTACATACATTTGCACAAATTTAATGTACCCTTTTGCCCTATGGATACAGGGTATATAAATTAATGTTTTATGTATATATTTCTGTATATTGTTCTTCCTATTTTGAAATGTTTACAGTGTCTTACTTTCAATCAGGAGAAGGTCTACGGATATTCGTGTATGTACGAGTATATGTATAAAGGGTGCGCAATAGCCATTATAAAGCTTTTGATCTCAAGTGTATAGAGTATTAATATTGATATGCCACGCCCAGTTTTTGCGGCAGCCCCCGTACAACCCACTGCCCCCTTATGTGTTTTATGATGAAAACCTTCTATTTTAATGACAATAAATACAATATATTCTTGAAATTTGATATAGCGACATGTGACAGATGCTTCACATATACAGAGTGTTTTTTTACAGATGTAGAATTTTGTATTGAGATAAAATACTGAGATTATAGAATCTCAAACTGAAAATTGACTTTATTAGAATGATATTTTTATGTCATTAGTGTTTAAATAGGATTTAACGCATTCTGGATGCCTAATTTTTCAGCACTTTTTTTTTGGATTCATTGTTAATCGAAGTAGACGCTCGGATAGACAACAATGTCGATTGTAAAATGGATGTAGTGCACGGTAACATTTCCGAATTGAACCACAATTTTCGAAATAAATTTCCACAATTTGCAGCCGTTGTTCTGGCGTTAGTCTATTTATGATAAAATGACAAACCAAACTTAGCACAAATGACAAGATCTGTTAGCAAATGGAATCTATAAAATAAACATTTCCAATTTAAGCAGTAGCGCCACATAAACCACCTAGACTCTTTTTAATTGAACAATACGATTTGAATTTTCGTGTATATCAGAGCTTCGGATCAAGACAAGTTAATTTTTTTGCTGTTTAATTCTTTCATTGTGTATGTCTGTCTGTTTGTTCCTGCTTATCTAAGAGAATGCTGGACCGATTTTAACGGGACATACTTTGGCGGGTAGAGAACTTTTCAGAGAGAATAAAAGTCGTCATATTTCAGCATCTATTTGACGCAAATGATGTTTGCGTTTTGGTACATATGTAAAGGACACCGGGATACATGAGATCCAAAAGTATGAATGATTTTTTTTTTTTTTTTGCAGGTATAAGGAGGATAGTATTAGGTACGTACTATATGTATAGGGTGTTATAGTACATGCCACTAGAAAATTTACATAAAAATATGATGTATAAATTCAATAGTCAACATTGAAGTTCTTTTCAAGCTTGCATGGAAAGCATTTATGCAGATTTGGAAAATTTGTTATACACAAAAGACAACTTACTACGTTGTTTGACTAAAATAATTCATCGAAAAAAGCTGAAATACTCTAAAAACTTGCAATGAAACAATGGTCTATATTATTTATTTATTAATATAAAACTAAAAAAAAAATAAAATACTATACCAACTTCCAAACCGATAATTCAAAAATTGAGGGTTTAGTTTGTGTTGTTGCAAATTTTTGACAGGCAGACGGACGAATATGGCTAAAATGAAGCGACAAGCTGATAAAGAATATGTATATACTTTATGAAGTTTCCGACGCATTCCTTAAGGCATTGCAAACGTAGTGACAAAATTAAATGAATATACAGAGTATGTAGTGTGTAGAGTATAAAAATAAGCAGCAATAAAAGTGAATGTTCTTGAAATGCTTTAGACTCAATTTTTACCAGCATTTCATTTTGAAAAGTGTTGCTGAAATCCTTTTTGATAAATATATATTTCTTTTTGTTTAAATCTAAACATGTATTAGTACTTATTTATATGCCGAAAACTACAATATACACTTGCTCGAAAAAGTTTGGGTACACCACAAAGAAATTTGAAATTTTGACTTTAACTTTAACCTCAAATATCTCAGCTAATGTTTTTTTGTATTGAATCGAACTTTGTACTATATATATATATATATATATATATATATATATATATATATATATATATATATATATATTACATAGTTTATTAATTTCTCTTAACTATAACAATTCATTTTATGATACAACATGTCAGAGAAGCACTACAGCAAAAGTCTGCGTACAATAGTGGAGGAATGGAATTACAATGAAATTACAATTGAAGATAAACAAAAATTTGTGGACTCCATGCAGAGACGTCTTACGGAGGTACTGGCAAGAAAGTGTTATCCTACCAGTTATTAACAGATCATTTTCTTCGAAAAAAGAAGCCTGTACGCAGACTTTTGCGGTAGTGCTTTTCTAAATTGCATTAAAACTATAATTTTAAGTATTAAAATGAAGCAAAATTATTATTATTAGTTAAAAGAAATTAATAGATTATATAATAAAATAAAGTTTGTGTGTGTGTGATTCAATACATAAAACATAAGCTGAGATATTTGTAATTGAAGAAAAATTTCATTTTTTTTTTGTGGTGTACGCAGACTTTTCCGAGCAAGTGTATAATGACAGAAGATTTTTGCTGATGAGAAGAAGAACACATTAAACATACAATATTAAAACCTATTACAAAAGCACAGATGCAAAGTCTTGCAAATAAAATAAAAATTTGTACATAAACATGTACATACGAAAAATCGGAATTAAGATCATAGAAAGAAGCTTTATTATTCTAATAGAACGTATCTAAAAAAAAAAAAACAAAAAGTACATATTTTCAAGCGCTATATTGTCTTTCTTTTCTTGTATTTTGGAAGACCGTAAAATAAATGTTTCGTGTAACGTATAGAAAAAGTTGTCAATCTTCCTCCTGTTACACAAAAGCATCAAAGCTATTTTGTTCATTGTAATGCATAAAATTTTCCGAAATTATACTTTCTTGCGCGTTTTTGCGCGAACTAGAAAAATTTTTAGTTTTTCAATACAGCTTCGGATTCGGTCACATAATGTATCTAGCAAGTCAACAAGTATCTACCAAACTGCAATGTAACGATATAAATGTTTATAGAAAATCAACATTCCCACAAATTTTTTATAAAATAACGAGAGGAAACCCATTTATGAAAACATGTTGTTGGACGTACTTGCTTGAAATATGGCACGCTGAGCGCAAAATTGAAACATAGAAAACTAAAATACCAATATACTCGTAGTTGTTTGACTTTTGCATGTCATATAATATCTTTGCTTTCGTTGCATTCATTGCGCTTTAAACGAAAATGTTCGAACTTCGAACGCGTCAAGCGGATTAAGTTTATTCGAAGCAGCCGACATGAATCAAGCTATGACAAAGCTCTCGAAGCAAAAGTAACAAAACTTACTGAAACCATGACTCAAGTTTCCTAACAAAATTGTTGTTCAAGTACACTGCCAGCTATTTTCAAAGGAAATGAATCCAATTCTGATTCCGAAAACGTAAATCCGTACTCTTTTAAGTATAGTTAACATTTGTTATAAACATTTCTGAATAAATAAAATTGCATGTTCTATATCTAAAAATGATTTAATATCAGCTGTGTCAGGTGTGGTTTTCTAAAACCGTAGCTGTCACAGAAGTTCGATAGACTTAATTTACTGGCGGCATCTTACACATCTACTACATCGCTTCATATACATTTACTAGTGGGCATGTACCGCCCATTTTTTTGGGTAGTCCCTATTTAAATGACCACTTTTATGTTTTACAATTCCATTTAAAATTTCGTGTGTATGGCATTAGAGCTTCGGTTCAACCGAATCTAACGCATTTTCGTGTACTAAGGTCATGCTAATCGTTTGATAGGTTACAAAATGACACACGTTTTAATAACAGCAGTTTATGTAGTTATGTCGTAAAAACAAGAGAGCAAATATGAAATTTTGTTTCAAACTTAGTAAAAAATTTGCTAAGACTTACAAATTATTAAAAGTAGTTTGTGATGATAATGATTGTAAGAGTCGTACTCAAGTTTACACGTAGTTTACACGTGGTTTAAAAACGATCATGATGATTTAAATGATACCCCAAGACCAGCATCTAATCGTATTGAGTTAGTGGAAAAGGTAAGTGAAACAATCGCTCACGATGCAAATTTCACTGTGAGAATGCTGGCAGAAGAATTAAATTCAAAATATTAACTGAAGATTTGCGTAAACGAAAGGTGTGTGCACGGTTTGTTCGACATCAGTTAGATGGTGTTAAAAAAAATCGCTCGTGTAGAGCATTGCAAAGACATCATTTCAACAGCTGAAAACGATCCAGATTTTCTTTATTCGATCATAGCTGGTGATGAAACGTGGTGTTTCAAATATGATCCTGAAACTAAGCGACAATCTGCACAATGGAACTCAATGGCGTTTTCAGAAGTCAGGCATCAAGGCAATGTTGATAACTTCAATGATTCCAAGGGTATTCTTCACAACGAATTTATTCCAGAAGGTCAAACTGGCAATGGAGAATATTATTTAAAAGTTTTACATCGTTTGTGGTCGAGAACAATGCATTTCTACGTGTTAGGTCTGAAAATTCCATGCATGATAATGCACGTACTCACATGAACAAAAAAGGCAATGAATTTTTGATGAAAAAAATAGATTTGTCTCATCGAACACGTTCCGTAAGGAAAGGAGCTTTTTACAATGACATTCCAGCTAGACAAGCAGCCGTGACACAGGTGCTAAAGAACATCCCAAAAAGCGAGTTTAAAAAGTAAATGGATAAATTGGTTGAGTGTTCCAAACGTTTTTTGAATAAATATTAGCTTTGAAATATAATGACATGCTTGTTATATTCTATAAGTAAAAAGTTCGGTTATTTTTAGATCACATCGTGTATGTGCTCGTATGTAATTCGTAATCGAGTCAATGATTCGTGTCTGTAGCATTGCATTTTTTTAGATTTAAATTTGAAATTAGTATGGAAACTTTTTGTAAAACAAAACAAAACAATGTATTTCTGAAAATTAACATACAATGTTTACTAAGATAAATTCGCATCGTTTTCTGTTGCCAAACAGAAAACGATGCGAATTTATTTTGTTGTATTGAAAATTGTTAAATCAAAGTAAACTTTCCAAACGGTTGGCTACAAAGAATTGCCTTGTAATGCTGCAGAAGCAAATATGTGTATCTAGAGACCTAAATGCAGCATAGGGTATTATCTGGTTTCTATAAGTAAATGCGAATACAGTGCCAAATTGATATACTAAGCGCTTTATGCATGTAGTGTATATGTAAAAAGTAAATTTTTTTGGTAGGCGGTTTTTTTCTTAAACATTGAGCGCTACATACAAAATATTACCTACATACAATATAGACTGCACAATACAAAGCTACAAGCATATTCTTTAGAAGAAAAAAAAGCAACAATTTGTGCTGTTTTATCATACTAGAGCATAAAAAGCATCAGAAAAAAAAAATATAACAAGGCAACCAAGTCACACAAAACAACAATAAAGTAGCTATATATTTTCATAAAAATTCTGTTTTTTTTTTCTTTCTTTTTTTTGTTTTTACTTTGAGACTTTATACAAAAAAAAAAAAAAAACTCAAAAAAAAACATGCCTCTCTCGCACACTCATACTCTGACTGCTCCGTTCGTTGTTTTTACCACACCGTGAACAGAGCAGAGTTCAGTAACGTTTCGTAGTGGTAAGC
>JAWNNQ010000054.1:0-24954 GCA_035044765.1 Leucophenga montana
TTATAAATAAAAATAATAAACTTTTCAATTATCATAGTACTGCAGATACTCTACTACTACCACTTTTCTGAAGTTTCACTTCTGCCGTGTGTGAATTGCTCACACACTTTTTAGGGTTCCGTACCAAAGGGTAAAACGGGACCCTATTACTAAGACTCCGCTGTCCGTCCGTCTATCTGTCCGCCTGTCACCAGGCTGGATCTCATGAACCGTGATAGTTAGACAGATTATACAGATTATTATTTTCACAGATTATGTATTTCTGTTGCCGCTATAATAACAAATACTAAAAACAGAATAAAATAAATATTTAAGGGGGCTCCCATACAACAAACGTGATTTTTTTCATCGTTTATGCTCGATATTGATAACGGCTACAGGTAGACGCTTGAAATATTCACAGAATATTTAATTATATATTCACTTTAAAAATAAATAATTAAATTAAAATAAAACAAATATTTAAGTGGGGCTCACATACACAACAGACATGATTTTTTTTTATAGATAATGGTACGGCACCCTTCGTGCGCGAGTCCGACTCGCACTTGGCTGGTTTTTATTTTTTTTAATAAGTTAAATAATAAGTAATAGTAGTAATTTAATAACGAATAAAGTAAAATTTTCAAAAACTTTTAAGAGTGAACAAATTTTCTTAAACACATGTCAACAAATAAAGCGTGGGCGGTTTTTATTAAAGAATTGTACTACAAAGTATGATATTTATTGTTTGTAATGAAGGAAATAGCTCAACTGTATCATGTGGAGTGTGGACGGTAGTAGGAATTTTGCAGGAACATTTTTTTTATTGATTGCAAAATCATTTAACATTTAATATGGTTGCTTTTTATGGACGGACGCATCACATAATTTGAAGCTTTATTTAGAGAAATTCGATCAATGTATTTTATTCAAAATATTGTCCATCATTAGCTTTTCTCCATCTTTCAGGCAGCAAACGTATTCCGCGTCAGAAGAACAAGAAAAACACATTCAAGAAACAACCCAATTTTTGGTTTTCTCGTAATTACGAGAGTGCTGCACAGCCAGGCCAAAACTAATCGATCAGAACAAGTACTAATCGGAAGGGGCAATGTCTGGTGAATACATCGGGTTTGGTAGGACTTTCCTTTTGAGCGTTTACAACTTGATTTCAAATGGTTTTATTGCGGTGTGGGGCCGAGAATTGTCCTGCTGAAAAATCGCTTTATAATGTTTTTGCTCGAATTGCGGTCGTTTTTTCTTCAATTCTCTACTCAAACGCATCCATTGTTGTTGGTAACGATCCCCTGTGATAGTTTCATTGAGCTTGATTAGCTTATAGTGAACTACACCCAGCTGATCAATCCAAATACAGCAAATAAGCTTGGATCCATGGATATCTGGTTTTGCCGTTAATGTTGATGGTTGGCCGGGCTTAACTCATGACTTTCTGTTTTTGAATTGTCGTAGTGGATTCACTTTCGTCCCCCGTCACGATTCGATGCAAAAATCCCACAGATTTCGCCTTTGAATCAGTAGCTCACCCTTGAAAAAACGGCGTTCGACGTCTCTTGGCTTGAATTCATATGAAATCCAATTTCCTTTTTTTTTTGCATCAAACCCATGGCCGTGAGATTGTTCGAAATCCCTTCTTGAGTCACTCCCTAGGTTTCTGCGAGCTCGTCTTGAGTTTGCCATGAATCTTGGTCCAACTACGCCTCCAACTCAACGTCTTCAAACTTCCCGTTCTTTGGCTCTGGTGTCGAAATCACCACCGAAATTAAAATGCCACTACTATCACGTTTTTGTTGATGGAACACGTTCCCCATATGCTGCTCTTTCTTTAAAATTAAAGCATAAAGCAGCGCTTCCCAGAAATTGTGTTTTGTTGGTATAAAGGTTGACATGGTTAGAGCACATAGAAATTTTGTTGTTTACAACGAATTGGCATCTATCGATTATTAGAGGGAAATGATGACGCTTTAACATGAATAAAGTTACAAGATGGCTCGATCTGATTTAATACTACTTACTTCATCTTTTATAAATACTTCAATACATACTTGTGCACTCAATATGGTTGTAATCAGCATCGAAAGCTGAGTCGATCTAGCCATGTCCGTCTGTATATTTGAACAACAAGATCTCGGTGACTATATAAGGTAGAGCTTGGGCTTAGAAATTGTGCAATACCAGAAGAAGATGCTGAAGCCTGGTGCAAAAATTTGCAAATTAGCTTCAAATATTTAAAAGCATTCCATAGGGTGTGCATGTGCCATTTAGAAAAAGAATGGCTTAGCAAGAAACAACTACTTTTTGGAGCACGACCAACGCTTAATTCGGGTAGGAATAGAAAAAAGGTCAAGTGGTTAAACTCTCATGCTATCTAATGGTTACTTATTTCATTTTTTTTAAAGTGACATAATAATAGGAAATTCCATTGAATACCGTTTGCTACAAAGCATACAATACTCATATATGTATATATATATATATATATATATATATATATATATATATATATATATATATATATTCTCTCTCTCTCTCTCTCTCTCTCTCTCTCTCTCTCTCTCTCTCTCTCTCTCTCTCTCTCTCTCTCTCTCTCTCTCTCTCTCTCTCTCTCTCTCTCTCTCTCTCTCTCTCTCTCTCTCTCTCTCTCTCTCTCTCTCTCTCTCTCTCTCTCTCTCTCTCTCTCTCTCTCTCTCTCTCTCTCTCTCTCTCTCTCTCTCTCTCTCTCTCTCTCTCTCTCTCTCTCTCTCTCTCTCTCTCTCTCTCTCTCTCTCTCTCTCTCTCTCTCTCTCTCTCTCTCTCTCTCTCTCTCTCTCTCTCTCTCTCTCTCTCTCTCTCTCTCTCTCTCTCTCTCTCTCTCTCTCTCTCTCTCTCTCTCTCTCTCTCTCTCTCTCTCTCTCTCTCTCTCTCTCTCTCTCTCTCTCTCTCTCTCTCTCTCTCTCTCTCTCTCTCTCTCTCTCTCTCTCTCTCTCTCTCTCTCTCTCTCTCTCTCTCTCTCTCTCTATATATATATATATATATGTATACATATGTATGATAAACTTACTGTTTTGAATGAGAGGAGAGCTGACTGAAGTGATAGCAATGGATAACTTTCAATGTATCGAACGTATCGATTGATGTTATCTGAATGTGCATGCTGCCAGATCGCTATTGCGACACATGCGTATTCCGCAAAGCACATGCTAACCTCGAAACCCCAACACATATTACTTAACCAACTATCACTATCACTGTTGCCACTTTTTTTTAAAATGGTTTTCAAACTTAGTTTTTAGGTAGATAGCATGCTGCTATTTGCGTTAAAACAATGCTAAAAAAAATTAATTTATTGTTTTGCTTGGAAACTACCAAAAAAATTCAAAAAAAATTAAATCAATTTGCATTTAACTAAATAGTTAACACTGTAAATTAGCAAAAAAAAAAAAATATACAATAAAGCGAAACAAACATTTACATGAGGCAGGCGTCCATAACAAGTTATCATATCGAACTCCAATCTGATATTGACTTAAATAAAGTTTTTCATACAAAAGCACATTAAATGGTCGTTGGGTTTGTGCAGGAGCTATTATAAAAAGTGGCCGGGATTCGCCATTGTTCTCTTCTATGATAACTATTCTGGACGAGTATGGAGAATCGGTTGGGCGATTAATATCATTTTCGAGTATTTGTGATATCAAATTCGATATGATTGCAAAAAGGCAGACGATATGGTTTGGTTCGTATGGGTACATTGAACGTCTGACAAATTTCTTTTTTCGTTAGAGTGCATCCATCCAGATCTGCTATTACTATACAAGTACTATATTTTTCGACGGTTTCAACCATTGAATATTTGTTTATGAAAATACGACATTCTTCACCATCAATTACAAGCTTATTAAATTTGCGGGTAACAGATAATCTTCTACTATTAAAATATCGACTTCGAATGTTTACTTACTTAAGTGGTACTACAACCGTATGTCGGTCATCCCCGTATGAGGAAAAGCGAAGCACTTGGTATAATTTTGTGCGCGCCAGTCGCTGGTAATACGAAGCTTTTTGAGGTCATCATAGACCTAGTCATGCCTTCGTAAACTCAAATTAATTAAGTTCATATTACCGTCTTAAGCTTTCAGGCCTGGAGCTTAAAGATGGGATGATCAGCCCAGTGCAGCCGCTGGACTATGTCAACATCACCATACAGCTCAAACAGCTCGTGGTTCATACGTGTCTTAAAATCGACGCCAACTCTAAGAAGGAAAGGGATAATCAGTGTCATATATTTTTCATTTCAATCTTCGAGAGAGGGTTCTACTTCTAATTTGCTTGAATGATACGAGACAGTTTCGCAAACTCTGAGAACGCCCTGTTAACTTGCCGTTCGTTCATTCGTAGCGTCACTGCCTTATGGAAGATCGTGCCCATCCGTTCTACGTATGGGCATTATCGTAGGATGTACATCAATTCAACAGAAGATTATAAAAATTGCACGATAAACCATCACTTTGCCTGAAATCTCTCGAGCTCGGCTCGTCATCATGGAAACACGAACGATCTTTGCTGGGATACCAAGCTCAGATAAGACTTTGAAGAACTTCGTTCTTATCGGCGTGACGAAATTAGCCTTATAATCGACAAATAGGTGGTGTGTGTCTTTGTTGCACTCACAAGTCTTCCCAAGAAAGTCTCATAGAGTGAAAATTTGGTCACTGATCGACCTCTTTGGTCTGAAGCCACATTGATACTGTCCCATCAGTGCATGACTCCTGCTGTATACATAGTATGCCGGACAGGCGTACTATTGAAAAAAAAGCTTTAATCCACGGTAGTTAGCGCAAGCGTATCTCCTTTCTTGATGATAGGAGAAAGAATACTGAGACTTGTGTGTTCGAGTGTTTGCGGGATCAACGAAATTTTTTTTTTTGATCCTGACTGAGAGAAATAATTATACAAATGTCAGTTACATCTTCCGTTTTGATTTCCTTGACTTTGCCTTTCTCGCGGTAATTAGCAATCTTGTGGTTTGTACAATTGGAAATTTTACAGCGTGTTTTGCTTTGCGTGTTTGGATATTTATTCCAAAAACGCTCGTTTGGATTCTCGTCATTTAAGTCGTAAAACCAGTCATTTGTTTATCAAGCATTGTAAATGATTTCGTTTTTTATGTGCCGTATGCCGTTTGCTTGACTTCGTTATGGTGAAGTAGGTAAGTAGTACCTCGTAGCAAAACGATTCAGAAAACATATTCGTTGGATGTCTTCCTTCTCAGATGTTAGTCTTTGATTCCATTAAGGCATGTGCCTTTGCAATTGCCGAATCTGACAACTCACCATTCCTTTCAATAGCCAGCATCTTGCAGTAATAATAGTGTTGTATCTCGTTGATAGCCTTTTTCATTTGCTACAATTTAACATACAAGTCGTCAGCGTTATCGACCTGAGGAAAATTGTAACGGAATGTTTGTACGAATTGAGCCCACATTTTGTTGACTTAGTAGTACTTTACTGCATGTTGGATCTTAAGGTATGCGCTACGAAGGGTTTCCACACGTTTTACAAATTGTTGAGGGCTCATTGATTTTTCTGACGGATAAAATTCTGGAGGCAATGCGGATTATGCACTTGTTCATTTTCACAAATATTCGTTCGTTTCGTTTCTAATATTTGCATCATATTTACTTTCACTCAAACTTAGTTATTCGTCTGGTCTTGACAATGTACCCCCGGCCGTACCTTATATGTTCGCTTTTTCACTACGCGGTCCTCTGTATCATTTTTTTTTCAACTTTCTTTTAAAGAATTTACTGTACCATCGATTTGGAAGGAACCTTTTATAACTCCTCTCCACAAGAAATGCAGTAAATCTGATGTATCTTACTATAGAGGTATTGCCAAGTTATGTGCATTTCCTAAACTTTAAAAATCTTTACAGAACAACTTAAATTTTCTTGTAAATAACTTTTTTCTTCAGCTCAACATCATTTCCGTAAAATACATCAGTTTCTACTCAATTATTGGAAGTTACATCCTTAATAAACCTAGGATTTGTTAATGGTTTAAATACGAATGTTACTTATGTCTATATTATCTACATATCTTATCGATAATTATCTCCTAGAACGGGTTTTATCGATTAATGATCTTGGGATTCTTTTCGACACGAAACTTTCATTCGCTACACATATTGATGTCGAATATAATCAAATAAAATAACCTCTTGAAGAGGTAAAAACCAAGTGATGAAAGCCTACTTGCAACTCACAAAAGTTTTGATATCAATTTTGTGACGAAATATTATTTTTTTATTTGTATGGTTCGAATGGATAGCAATTTGTAATTGAGCTCTAGACATGTTGCTAATCTCACAATGTATTAACACTCCGAATATGAGCACGAAAATTTGGTCTCAATTTTCGGCAAAATCGGCAAAAATTCAGCAAAGAAACAATTTTATTAACTCGTGAGAAATTTTTTTATATGTTTTAACCTTTTCTGAATGTACGTTTGAAGATATTTTTAATAGTACATAACTCGTTTCGATCGGAAATGGCACTAAAAACTTCGATATTGTGCGTAAAATTTAGTGCTCGTGCTGCAGCCACACTGAGATGGGCTTTATTCACTTGCGTGGGCTACCGTCCACAGTGATAAGGCAATGGGATGCTGTCACTAAGTTATTGTTTTACGGTATACTCCAGTATTGGTCCGCCCAATACTTGAGTATACCGCTGGTGTTTGGAATTCGCAATATAGTATGGTTCATCAGATTCAGAATCTGTTCAGACACATTTTCTTCTATTCCACTCGTCTGAACTTAATTTAGCTTCCTACAACGGAAAAAGTTAGAAATATGCTAGGGGTTTTATTCATCAAGAATCTTATCTCTGTTGAAATTTTCTCATTACTTATTACAGTTGTTAAATTTTTCGATTTCCCTCAGGTTCACAATAAATTATTCGTTGTTCTACTTGCATTCGTGTACTAACAATTACAGATGGGCGCGGGACGGGAAACTGCGGGATCCCGCAGGACTCGATAATTGCTTCGGGAACGGGAAACTTTTAAAATTTGCGGGAATTTTCAGGATTTCTCGACTATCGCGAAATTCCTGCAGGCCCCTAAACTTTGCTCGGGACCCGAAATTACTCTCGGGTCTGCAAAACATAATATTGTTTTAATTAAATGTGCATGTGCATACACAACAATAAATAGTACTTGTGTGCGTACACACAGGCAAAATAAAATTTATTTATTTGCATTTTGGCATTTTAATTTTTTGTTGTAAAAATAGTACTTTTTGCATTGTAAATGCAACACTGTATAGAACTGGTCACACTTAAAAGTGATAACAGCGATTGCAGAGAAAAAAAAGTGAAATTGAAAATTAAATAGTTGAAAAAGACAAAACATCAAAATCTGAGATTTGGAAAAAATTTAATCTCGTGAAATTCAATGACAAGCTTGTTGATTTTGTGTATTGAACGACATGCAACACACAAATGTAATATAGGTTATAATAATATTTAATGATAATAATATTTGGATAATTGGATTACAATAGTTTAAGTATGTTTATATTAACAATAAATTAAATATTTTGACAACTGAACTGCTGCTAATACTCCTCCTCTTGTTAAATACTTAAAAATAACTTATAAAAAAAAAAAAATTATGAAAAAAATATTCGGGCGGCATTCGGGACTCGCGTGATAATTTCAAAATCTTCGGGTGGGTTCGGTACAAGTTTTTTATCCCGCGCCCATCTCTACTACCAATTGTGCGTCTAACGATCCTTTTCGCGTTCTATGTTCTACATACATACACGTATAATAGATTTTTAATTTTGGTTTAGTCTCTCCAGGCCTTGCTTTAAATTCTGTGCGTAATGCTATATTAAATTCAACCTTTTAAGTAATTATTAAATTAAATTATTTTTTATCAAGTACTTCTTAGTAACAATATTATTTATATAGTTTAGTTGACAAATTACGAGGGCTGCTATTTATATTCCGGGAACTGGCAACAATAATGTCAAAAGCTAAAATCTGGCGACACCATAATAAAGTTTGACATTTTTTGGCACAAACGTACTCACAAAGTTTTGATGTACAATTGCTATTTGTTCTGTTTACAGTGAGCAATTTTGCTAAAAAATGGAAATTTCAAGAGAAGGGTTTCGTTGGATTATTTTTCACAACTTTCGACGTGGATTATCTCAATAAGAATATGTCAATGAACTCAGTTCTTTATATCGCGATAAAGCACCATCAAAAACCACAGTATACCGCTGGTATAGTGACATATCGTGAGATAGAGGCATCCTTGCACATTAGTTCCACTTCAATACATTCGATTTTGCATGAACACTTAGCTGTAAAAAAAATTTGCTCTCGTTGGATACCCCATAATTTGTCAATCGCTCAAAAAAGGCTCGCGTCGATTGGTGTAATGAAATGATTAAAAAGTTCGACCGTGGTGCTTCAAAAGACGTGTATAAAATCGTGACAGGTGACGAATCATGGATATATGCGTATGAGCCGGAAATAAAACAGCAATCGACCGTGTGGGTATTCCAAATCTAACAAAAGTTGTTCGTGGAAGATGCACAGCGAAGCAAATGATCGCCTGGTTCTTCAGCCGAATTGGTCACTGTTCCGCTTGAGCAACGTAGGACGGTCAATTCTGAACACGACCATGTGTTTGCCGGAAGTCTTCGGAGAAATTCGTAAAACCAACCGCCAAAGACGAATCATTATCCATCATGACAATGCGAGCACTCACACATCTCGTCAAACAAGTGCATTTTTGAGCAGTCAAAACATCGAATTAATGACTCATCCTCCATACAGTCTTGATTCGGCACCTAATGACTTCTTCTTGTTCCCGAGTATCAAAGAAGCAGTTGAAGCGTTCAAAAACCATGTTTTGGAGGTGTCTCAAGAGGAATGGAAAAACTGCTATGACAAATGGTTTGAACGAATGCAAAAGTGTATTGATCATCAAGGGGAATATTTTGAAAAAACAATAAAGCCATTTTCATTTAAAAATGTTTGTTATTATTTGCTATTCCCGAAATATAAATAGTACCCCTCGTATAATTATAATTAGTTATGTGCATTCATGAATTGCTTGTTATCATTTATTGAGTTTAGGCGAGTTGAAACATACAAGTACGTCGGCCGATTGTAGACGTTTCCATTCTATTCAATATTTTCGTAGTTTATGCGACCTGACTTGCAAAGACGTAACAGTATAAACGTAGTGCGTATAAACTTGTTTCATTACGTTAGCATGTTCGATGGGTCTTTGTTGCTGAGACGTAGCAACATACGTAGAGAGCACAACATACGTTTGAGCATTTAAACTCGCTGGTTCGATCCACCTTTGTGAAGAGAGCATGAGATTTATTCAACTCAACTTGGACTATTGCGAAGCGGTTCAAGACATGCTTAACCGTTAAGCTAAGCGACCCTTTGTCATGTTCCAATTTGAAACTATTTTGCTTGAGCTGTCAAGAGACGGCAGGGGCAAATGCTCTATGATTATAGCGGATGATTTTAATACCTGAGCCCTGAAATGGGGCTGCCGACGGACCACCACAAAGGGTGCAACTCTCTTAGGAGCTTTTGCTTCCTTAGATGTAGTATTGCTAAACACTAGTACATACCACATCTTTAGCGAAAACGGGTTTGGCTGTGTTATAAACCTGGCATTCGTCAGCACTGGTTTTTACAGAGCCACACATTTGAGATTAAGCAATTCTTCTTCACGCAGCGATCGAGAGCCGGATGGTGTTCCGAACAAGATGGAAGGAAGAAGGACGAGGCTTGGCCATTTTGATACATGCCTAGGATCATAAGATCTCTCCATATTCAATTTCATATTAATTTCTTAAATACTGAAGGACTAGTGTTGATTCACACAGTCAGGGTGCAGACGGATAAACAGAGAGAATCTATTCTGCGACTTATGTGCGATGAAAATTGACGAGGATGTGGTGAATGCATTCTTTACTTGCCCGCGTGTTTATGCAATGTGACACTCGTTGAGTCAACTGCTGGGTGAAACTCTCACCCTGAAAAATCTAAAAGGACTTCAGTCGTTTAAGGTGATAATCCACGACCTTGGACGGGGACATTATTCTACGCATGTCGCTTACCGTGCAGGGTACAATAAACTAAAACATGATCAGGCGACATCAAGACGTCAACAAAAAGACAACGCGAGGCGCTACTGTTATTTTCATATATGTACATATGTATGTGACTAAGCTGCTTTCTCTCTCTCTCTCTCTTCCTTGGCGTTGCTGGCATCAATAACACAATAACAACAACATCTACAGCAACAGCAGTCACAAGTACAACAACAACAAGAACGTATATGACGATAGATTACAGCAACAATAACAACATCAACAACAACAATCGTATATGACGATAGAGTAGTGTGGACGCACGAACCATTGCACAAAGAGGAGACGAAGGATAGAGAAAATATATAGAAACGCATTTAATCTCTTTCTCTCGCAGCATACATTTATAGTTGTCTCTTTTTCATTACACTTTTTCGTTTCATAAAATCCAATTCACACCGTGCCAAAAGAAGTTTCACTTCAAAAATCTTCAGGAGAGCGTTGCAATAAACATCACAGCAAGGAGTAACGCATCAAAGTGTGCCACATCAGCTGCAAAAAATACTTCAAAGTTTCTTGAAGAGAGTCAGACACCACATAAAAAGTTAGATCCAATATAGTAGCGATGAGCATAGACAGGTGGAATGATAAAACAAACAAACGGGAACCTTCAAATCACACCATTTTGCATGAGGGGCTGCTAGACAATGACCTATTAGAGTGTCTACCAACAATGTGTAGTCTCTCCTCTGCAGCTGTAGCGACAGTTATTTGTTTCTTTCTTTGCACACTATATTGGACATTTTGCAGGTACTGTATTTCAATCTCGCTATAGCTTTGGTCCAGGCGACCTCAGCCACTTGTTGTTACTTCTCGAGGTACCCTGACGTTTTATTTTGCTACTCTGTCCGTTATTTCGTTACCGTCTATACCCCGGTGGCGTGAAATCCAGAATGTGTGCACCCTTTTTGAGGTGCTGAGAACATAAACTGCTTCCCTGCTCGCCAGCACACTTCTAGAAGTGGTGGAGGCCGCCTCCAATGCTTTTATCGCAGCTTGGCTGTCGACGAGTTGTGCATCTGTTGGGCACCTTCTGCTGCTTTACTTCTTGTGAATACTTCCGAATGGAATATGCTGCATTAATGGGGTAGTTTATAGGAGAGCCTCAGATGGGACTCTGCGCAGTATATCGCCGCAAATGTGGCGCCAAAATTGATTTTTTTTTTTAGATATCGAAGAAAGTTTAAATGCAGCTTTAAAGATGATACAATTTTGCATAATTAGAAAAATGGTCTAGGATATTTGGTTCTCCCATAACACGCATTTAAAGTTCACCTTTCGAACTCGATTTTAAGGAATTCACAGAATGATGCATTATTATGTCTGTTCGAAATCGTTTTTTCATGAATATGAAACGGTTATGCGGATATGTGGCAATTGAAAGTATAAGTTTTGACTTTTCTTAGGTCAAAAAAACTAAATTTTTTTGGTTATTGTTGGACATAAAGTAATTAATCGGGCTAGAATCGTCTTTTAAATTATTTTTAAAAAAAAAATTACAATATTAAACTTTATGTCCTAAAAAAATTAGCGTACCCTTTTTTGCCTTTTCAGAGAAAATAACAAACTATATATATATAACAAACTATATATAAATATATTAATAGTTGTTTCATGCAACCATGAAAATTACGCCTTGCAGACTGCTAGGCATAATATGTCGCCAACTTTACATACAATTTTATTTCATGGTCCGGAAATAATTAAGTATGCATTGCTCCCAATTGGTCAATTAACCGAGGAGGCCCAGGAATCATGAAAAAAAAGACTTCAAGTTTTACAGAGAAAATTTTTCGAGAAAATGCAGTCGGGAAAAGAGCAACCTCGATATTCTGAATAGACTGTTCATTACGTCGGATCCTCTAGCATCTAGGCATTTCACGAATCAGGGGAAAAAATAAATCAAATGCCAAAGTCAGCTTTAGATTTATTAGAAAAAGTACCTAAAGCTAAAGAGGAATGCTCTAATTTAAGTGATTTTTTTGAAAGTAGCGATGAGGAATAAAGAAATTTGTTGAATAAAATAAAAAATTATTTGTGTTTCAATGTATTTTTATAATTATCTCTAAAATCTAAAAAGTTTTGAAAATTTGGCCCGATTATTCCTACGGAAACTATAGGATATACTCATCCTATATTGAAAAAAAATTGTTTAAGTTAAGAATTTTAATAAAGAATCAGTATTGGCTAGTTTTTAACTTCCTATGTTTCGAAAAAAAAAATTTATTTCGCAAAAACAGGAAAAGATTATTTATTTTTTAATTCTAAAAAATAAATATTCCACAAAATATTTGTAACTTTTAAGTTTTTTTGTAATAATTTAGTACTCTTAAAAAGATGGCATAACAATTTTTTTGCTACAGAGCTCCGCTGAATTATGGCACGATTTTGGCTTTTTCGCCCCACTGTGGCGCCGTTTCTAGTGCTTTTGTGGGGGTGGACGTCACCGAGAGGCCCTATGTGCTGCTTAGCAACTTTTGCGATGCATAGAGCGCATTGGCTGCTTTTCTCACACTTTTTTCCACATTGAGTCTCTAAGTCAGCTTGCTATCCAATACTATTCCAACAAGACGAACGCTCAATTACATATTACAATCGATTCCAATCCAATCCAATTCCAATCGATACAAATGAAAAATATAAATACAATATATCGTCACAAAATTGATATAATAAGTTTTGAGAGTGGCAAATAGGCTTTCGTCACTTGGTTTTTACCTCGTCAAGAGGTTTTTTATTTGATATAAATTATTTTAATAGAGAAGATGTATAAAGTGCTTGGTTGAAACTGTAAATGAAACCTGTACCTTGCTTAATGCTTCTTATATGAAGCATAGATTTATGTTATATTCTTAAGTGGTCAGTTGTGAACATATGCGGGACATTTCAATAGAATTGACGAAAAATTATAATAAATTCATTTTAAAATAAAAACAATAAACTTTCATTCAAAAACTTAAAAATGGGGCCAGATTTGTATAGCGGCTATACTTAAAATGACCTTTTCATACACTTTATATAAAGATTGGAAAAGAGAATCTAAATATCCATCACTTATACTCTTCGAGATACTTTCGTTCAAGTAGACTGTCGGACGGACAGGACTATATCAGCTTGTCTCCCTATGCTAATCAAGAATATATGTACTTCATGGGGTCGAGCACTCCTCCTTCAGTCTGTTAAATAGATTTGTACATACTTAATATTTCTTTTTATATTATGTTAAATAGATTTGTACATACTTAATATTTCTTTTTATATTATGGAACAGGGTATAAAAACTAGACATTTTGTTTTTGTATAACAAATACATATCAATTTATGGCAATAAATGTGCGAGATTAAATAACCAATTTCTTTTCTTGGCGATATATACTCGTACATACATATTGTTAATTAATTTTATTATTAATGGACTGTATTATTTATATTTTGTTTTTAAATTGATGTATTTCACAACATTTCATATTTTTTGCGGCTTATTACTTGAATTATTTTAATAATACTTAATACTTATTAGTGATGTACTAATGCTAATGGTGTCAGGGTTGTATTTCTGACACAGGGTTAACTAAGTTGTTTGACGGTTATTTACGATTTGAATTTTTCCGCAACATAATTGCGCCCCCTAGTGCTGAACCAGGACTACAGCACGATCATTCTTGTTGCGGAGTCTCTAGTCGCATCCTGCATAAGCTGCTCACTGGTCGACGATAAGTGTTATTCGCAGTTCGAATTTCAGCCACTCTTACCACGCCATTGTCGCCTGGATACACCTTCCCACAATACCCAGCGGCCACTCTCCTCTGGTTGTTTCCTTTAATATGAACGATTTCGCCTTCTTTCAGATTTTGGCAGTCTTTTACCCATTTCGGTCGGTTTCCCAATGTTGGTATGTACTCTCTAATGAATCGTCCTCAGGATTGTCAGATTCAAGTAGATATGGCCGGCTATTGACTAGATGTTCCGCTTCGAAGAATAACGTTTGCAGAATTTCATCCGTTTGTTTGACCTCTACTGGTAGAACCGCATCCAAAGTTCTTTTGACGCAACCTATAAGTCGCTCCCAACAACCTCCAAAGTGTAGAGAGTTGACGGGGATGAAGTTCCATTCGATGCCTTTTGCAGCCAACCTTGAACGAGTCTCTTATTCGTTTAGCTTCTAGAAGTTCTCTCGATGCCCCACGGAAATTCGTGCCGTTGTCAGACCATAGTGTTTCAATCTTCGCGCCATCATACGTCGTATCGCCATAATACACGAATTTGTGCTCAATGAGTTGGGTATTTCGATATGTATAGCCCTTGACGTCATGCAAGTAAAGAGTACTCCATACCGTTTACGTAAATTTTTTGTAAATTTGCCGATACTGCCTCGCCCGTCTTTTGTATAATACGGTCCAAAATAATCCACCCCACAACATGTGAAAGGTTTCTGAACCGTATTAAATCTTTCTGCTGGTAGACAACCCATTTTTGGCTGCATTGGTTTTGCTTTGCGTCGTCTACAATACATGCACCCACTTATCACTTGTTTGATGATAGTGTTCATCTTTGGCATTGAGTGCCGATGTGGTTTACATCTTCGTGTATTTATTGTATAAGTTTTTTTGTAAACGCATGGTTTCCGTCAAGTACGATTGGTTGCACTTCTTCGACTCCTTTGGCTCGTTATATTCTGCTGGCTATGCGTAGAACCCCATTTTCGTCGAGTCGCAAACATTATGTTGAAAGTCTTTTATCATTCGATGTTTTTCTTGTTTCTATGAATTTGATATCATCAAGGAAACAGTCTCTTTTGTACTATTTTGTACCATGTTATGAGTGCACTTTGATATTCATCGACATAAAGATCGCCGTACCGTGATGTCAGTTTTGGCCTTTCTATTTTCGATGTAGCGCTTTACCCATGCGGTCGCACGTACGAGCTTTGTAAATTTTGAAATTTTATTTGCTAATATTTTCAACGGATGTTCGCGTGAATAAATCAGCACTGTGATTTCAGCGTCCTTATCAATTTTTCTTTCAGACTTGGGCCATCTGTCACGGTTGAGTTCCAGGAATTTTGGCCCACGCAACCATATTTCGAATGCGTGCCTTTTGGATGTATCTCCGGTGATGATATCGGCAATGTTGTCTTGTGTGCCAGTGCCATTCTGATCTTTCAAATTTTTCACCGATTTCGCTTATTCTTTTAGCTACGAAAACTTGCGAGAGTTGTTTGTGAATCTGACCAGAAGAATCGTTCATTTATTTTTATTTGCAGTTCCGTTTGGATGGTTTCGGCCAAGCGACATCCCATTACTGCTGCCAGTGTTTCGAGTTTGGGAATAGTTACATGTTTCAGGGGTGACACTCTTGCCCTTGCTGCAACTAAAGCTGCGTCATACGCCTGCATGTTGTCTTTTAAATAGCTGATGCGCAAGTAGGCAGCCGATGCGTAAACCTTGCTGCCTGCATCACAGAAGATATGAAGCATCTTGGAATACTTATGCTCGCTAACTCCTTTAAATCGCTTACCCAGACGTGCCATTTCTTAACGATGTCTCCTTTGATGACGTCGTCCCAATGTATGCCGGTCTCCCATATATTGTCACCGGTGTTACTAAGCCCAAGGGGTCGTATACTGAATTTACTGCGTTAAGAACCTTACGCTTTGTTGGAAGTTTTTTGCCTTCTAGCAAATCCTCGTCGATGCGATGCATAGTATCAGTTGAGTATGTAAATAAGTCTCTCTCTGCATCCCATAGAATTCCGAGAATTTTTTGCGTTAAGTCGAACTTGTCTCCAAATATTTTGCATGTTCTGTTGCAGCATAAGTTTGGTGGAATTTGTTGCATGACTTCGTCACTGTTTGACATGAATTTCCGTATTTCGAATTTTGCCTTTGCTTGCACTTCTATAACTGCTTTCATTAATTCTACTGCTGCCTTTACCGTTGGTTTTGAGTCTAAATAGTCATCGACATAATGATTTTCGACTATGGCTCTTGATGCTGCTGGATGACTGTGTTGATGTAGTTGCGCATTGTAGTTTCTCACATACTGAGCTATGAATGGTGAAGAATTAGTTTCAAACAACGTTGCTTTCATTTGGTATATTTAAGACTGCTTTTGTAGATTTAAGTTACGCCATAAGAAGCATTGCGCCGCTGCGTCTTCGTCGGACATTTGAATTTGGTTGAACATTTCTCTGCTGTCCGCTACAAAGGAAATTGGATGTAAGCGGAACCTTATGAAAATGCCTGTGATTGATGTTAACCTGTCTGGCCCAACAAGTAGATTCTTGTTCAACGATGTGCCATTTGACTCGGAGGCAGCGTCAAACACTACTCGGATTTTGCCTGATTTGTTTGGGTTTTGCACCCCGAAGTGGAGAGGGAACCATACTTTTGGAGATTTCAAAATGTTATTGTTTTCGATTATTTTATTTTTTCGATTATAATTTCGTTTTAATATGCGGCGGGCATGCCCTGGTTGCGCGCCAACTTGCGCTCTAGACATTTTAGCCGTTAAAATGCCATCGAATAACTTTCTGGCAGTGTGACGACTTCATTTCTCCGCTGTAAGTTGACTTCGAAACGACTATTTATTTCTGCAATGGATGAGCTGATTTTTTCTTCTGCTGATTTGGTTCTGTCTGTTTTTGTTAAACACACACCAAACCCTTCCTGCCTGGTTTGTAATCAAGTGCGCATGTCGTTGTCCTATAAGAATTGCTGGTTGTTTATTTTCAACGTTACGGATATTTGCCATTTTAATACACGTGAATTTTTGCTTCAATACATCATAGTTTATGTATTGATTTGGCAACTCCAGATCATTTATTAGGCGTACGTCTTTCAAACTATATGCTTTGTCGCTAATGCCACCGCTAATTACATTTGCAGTTTCGGCATTTTCTTCGTAGCGAAATATTCCGCCAGTGCAGCCAAAACAGAATGGTTCAGCCTTGCCACGGATGCCTACCTCTCGTGCTGTTTTAAGATCCATGATTGTCGCTGTACTTCCTTCATCTAGAAACGCAGTCACTTCTTTTGCACAAGTTGGGCCATGTATTGTGATTTGAACCATTTTTAGTAATGGTGCTTGATCTTTTTCTAATGTGCATTCATTGAAAACTGGTGCTGTTGGTTGCGTTTGCGTGCTAGCCTTCAATTTGTGGAGCAGCCGGTGGTGGTACTTTTCACAATTATCAATTTTGCACATATCTCGCTGCGTGCATTGCCCCTTGTGGTACTTAAGACAGCAATATCAAGCCTTGCATTTGTTGGCTTGATCCCATCTCTTTTTTGCGTCTGCTTTTCGGAACACGTTGCATTTTTCCAGAGCGTGTTTTTCCTCGTTGCAGAGTTGACCTGTTGCTTTTTCACGTGAGGAATGTTTCGTTTCTATTTCAGCAGTCTGTTCTGGTGATGTTGCGACGTATGAATTTATTTCTCGTACCTTTTTAAAGAAACTTATATCTTGCAATAGATCAGCTTGCCTTTCCATAGCAAATGTTTCTAAATCGCATTCTGCTTCGCGTATTTCTTCGTTGAGAAAAGTTCCCCAATCTCTAAGATAGCTTTCAGGCAGCCTTTCTATCAGCATGCCAACAATTTTTGAACATCAATAATTTTGCAGTCGACGAATTCCAGCGCAGAATTAATTTTTTGAATCACACAGTCAAATTCTGAACCGCCATAGACATCGTTTAAAATTGATAATATTTTTGAAGACTCTCTTGCAGATATAAGCAAGATCTCAACGCTTCTCCTTTTAGAGCTTTGTTTAATCGTTGTACGTCCTCTTCTCCTGAAAATCCACATTGTTTGCTTGATGACTCAAATTGCGCCAAGCCAGTGCCGATTTCTCTCAAATTCTATTTGCTTGCTGCTAAGTGATTGACGTGCAAGCATATTCATGACTGTGTTCTGTAGATATTGTTCCTGCGGTGTCTGTAGTTGTTGCTGCAGTTGTTTATTTTGTGCTTTTACCCAGTAGTGTGTAGATGGATGGACATAGTTTGAGAAGGATTGCGCATTAATTGAGCTTTAGTTTTAAGTAAATCTTTTTTACTCACCAAATCATCATCATTCGGATGACATTAGTTGAACTTCGTCGTTTAAGTCGTTGAATTTAGTCGCTGAGCATGCTTCTTCTTGCGCATTGTTAAGTTGGCGCTTAACGTCAACCAGAGTCTTGTTTATTGAAGATTTCTTTTTTAATTCGTACGTTTTCGTTGTCTGTTGCTTCGACTTCTTGCAGTACTTGCAACTCTTCCTCCACACTGTATTTGTTTGAGCTATCGATGATTCTGCCGTTGCAACTATACGAAATCGCGCCAACAATGGCTGATGCAATTTTTTCGATAGGTGCGTCATTTGGCTCATCTAGCTCCAAAAATTTGAATACGTGCTGTAGCCTTTGAACTTGCGCAGACCACGTTTGATAAAGTTTTCCGTCACGAATTCGCGTAAACTTGCAAAGTACACATCGCGTAGATTTTGTGACTTCCACTCTTCAATGTTCTGACATTGCTTTTGCGTCCATTTCCACATTGTGGACGACTTTAAAATGTTTTTTCCGCTTCGTAATATGATCCAGCTCGAAGGACCACTTTTGTTAGTTAATTTTATTCTTAATGGACTGTATTATTTATGTTTTGTTTTTAAATTGATGTATTTCACATTTCATATTTTTTGCGGCATATTACTTGAATTATTTTAATAGAGATGGCTTAATACTTATTAGTGATGTACTAATGCTAATGGTGTCAGGGTTGTATTTCTGACACAGGGTTAACTTAGTTGTTCGACGGTTATTTACGATTTGAATTTTTCCGCAACACATATATATGTTATTTCTTGCATGCATATTTACATACATACATACGATATATTTAATATATTTATACAAGCATAGATACTCATGTATGAATATTTATGAAAAAATCCAAACAAGAAAAAATGTAAACTTCGGTGGTACCGAAGTTTTAACACCAAAATAAGTAAAATAAATATATTTATAAAATCTAACAACGTAATGTTAGTTTTCCGGATACTACGCCTAAAAATGGACGTGCCACGCACCTTGATAACTAGGAGAAGCGTCCGTCCACATGAAGGCACCATGTAAAATTTTTAAGTTGATTTTGACTGAAATGATAAAGTTTTTCATGAAAAATCACAAAATTGGGTGGTGGGTTTGCATAAGGCTGCCCCTAAAATGGAGAAATCATATCTATTTCTTTATATGTGAGGCGTTCCTCCATAAGAAGCCACTATATTAAATTTTAAGTCGATATTTACTGTGATAAGAAAGTTTTCATACAAAATTCCATAGTTGGACGGTAAGTTACTACGATGGCTACCCCTAAAAGTGGGCGTGACACCCCTTGATATTTATATGAAGCATCCGTCCATAAGAAACGTTCATCTCAAATTTCACGTCGATATTGACTGCAATAAAATAGTTTTCCATACAAAATGAGTTGTGTGTTGTATGGGGGCTACCTTAAAAAGTGGGAGATCACGATATTGTTCATTGATATATATGTAAAGAGTTCCTTCATAAGAAACTACCGTGCCAAATTTTAAGGTGATATTGACAGCAATAAAAATATTGTTCATACCAAAAGGCAAAACTGGGCCTTAAATACTGGGCGTGGCATGTCAATTTTGATACTCTATTAAATTGCAATAAAAATAAGTCTATGTGCTTAATTACAACCGGATATCTTAAAAATTGGCACAGTACCCAATTGAAATTTGAGCTTTTTTTGAGCTTTTCCTGCCAAAATCCGACATTTTAAAAAAAGTTTTAGTTGTATCAACAAAATTTAGATTTTCTAAAGGATTCAAACAAAACACAACCGAATATTTCACATAACTCGTCAAAAATTTAAAAGAATTCAACACTTTTGACCGGTTGGACCGATTTTCCTGATCTCGTTTGACTAGTCTCGGCGACTCGTCTCAAGAATAAATAAAAAATAAGTTTGGGATGATAGATGGCAGAAGATTGGGCTCCTTTAATACCACAACTGAACAAGGAGACTGTCGGACGGCAAACGGACAGGGCTATATAAACTTGTCTTCGCATTCTGATGAAGAATATACTCGTATATACATAATGGGATCTACCACTTCTCATTCTGCCTGTTAAATAGATTTCCACATAATTAATATTCCCTTTTACCGTATAACAAATAGACATTTTGTTTTTGTATACTAAATACATATCAATTTATGGCAATAAATGTGCCATATTAATAAACACATTCTTTTTTTTGGCGATTTGTACTTATACATACATATATATGTTATTTCTTGCATGGCTATCTATATACATAGATAGCATACAAAAACAATCCAAAAATAAGTGTACTATAAGAGTATAACAGGTTTATATCAACGCTGCGTAACAGTAACAGCAGCTTAACAGTAACAGCAGCTTAACAGTAACAGCAGCTTAATAGTAACAGCCATTGGTATGACGCATTAGGAAAAATAACTAATTTTGCACACTCTGATATTTGCGATGTTATAGCTAGGCTCACGGAATTTTCACAGAAAAGTATAATATATCAAAATTTGCGCAATCTCGCGAAGTATATTCACTCCAAATATGAGTACGAAAATTTGTTTTTCGGCAAAATCGCAAAATGTTCTTTTAAAAATTTAATTTGTCCTATATTTTTGACGTGATAACGTCTATTAAATCGATGAACGCCGCCGTGCGTGCAAGCGAGAGCGCCGAACATATATATATATATATATATATATATATATATATATATATATATATATATATATATATATATATATATATATATATATATATATATATATATATATATATATATATATATATATATATATATATATATATATATATATATATATATATATATATATATATATATATATATATATATATATATATATATATATATATATATATATATATATATATATATATATATATATATATATATATATATATATATCTATCTCTCTCTCTCTCTCTCTCTCTCTCTATATATATATATATATATATATATATATATATATATATATATATATATATATATATATATATATATATATATATATATATATATATATATATATATATATATATATATATATATATATATATATATATATATATATATATATATATATATATATATATATATATATATATATATATATATATATATATATATATATATATATATATATATATATATATATATATATATATATATATATATATATATATCACCGACTTTATAGACAAAAATTTTTTAATTGGATATTGTACAGCACTATGCTAGCATTCATTTGAAGGTATACAAAAGACCTCTCCAACGAGCTATCACACGTTAAAAATATTATATTATATTGGTTTTCTAAAGGATTCAAACAAACACACAAACAAACTATTTCATTAACTCTTCAACAATTTAAAAAATGCATAACTTTTGAGTGGGTGGACCGATTTTGGGCTTGTTGAACTCGTTTCGACTTAAAGAATAGACAAAGAATGATAGCCCCCCCAAGAGCCCCAATACCGCTAAGGGTGTGTATTTTTCAACCCCCTATTTTTCGGACTGGGCTGATCCGATATTATATGTTTTAACATTTTCTGAAAGTCTGTTTCAAGACCTTTTTAATGGTATATAACACGTTTCAATCGGACTGACCAGTAGAAACTTTGATATTGCGCGTATAAGTGCTCGTGCAGCAGTCAGACTGAGGTGGGCTTTGGTCACTTGCGTTGACCAGCACACGAAACCAAGCTTTGCCAAATTTCGGAGTGTGTCCCTTTGACATCTTTATGGTTACTGGTGCGGCGTAGTCTAAACCGTAATGTAGAAAATTTCTATCCCCTTATACGCGCGGCGACGGTAAATACCTCGTCAGTTGCGTGCTGGTAGCACGTCTTTGCATGAAGCACGTTTTGCACTGGAACACACAATCCAGTACTGTTGTCGAATAACATGAAAAGTAGCATCAACACCACGATCATCGTGTTCTTAGGGATCAGAACTGGGCGTTTCGTGTTGCAATTCAACGATGAATGTTTAATGCAACGCACACTAAGCTTTATCTTTATATATAAAAATCTTCTGTACGTGTGTACGTGACTGAACTCCTCCTAAACGGCTGGACCAAATTTGATGAAAATTTTGTGTGTTCATGGGGATTCGAGAATGGTTTAGATTCACAATTTGATCCACTGTGAGAGCCCGCGAGTGTTCCTGGCCCAAATAATTTAAGATAGAAAGATGAAATGTAGTATATGGGATCCAAGAGGGAAAGGGAAGGGAAGGAGGAGTGTTGGGGAAGAGGTGGAAGGAAAGAGCCGGAAGAGAAAGAGGTGGAAGGGGGCAGGGGAAGAGCGGCATTGAAAGAGGAGCAGAGAAATAGGGGAAGGGGAATGGGAGGTAGGAGAAGGGGTGGTTGGGAAATGGGGCAGCGGGAAGGAAGGGTAGAGGTAGTTGAGACAGGGAGAAGGCAGTAAAGCGCAGGGTGCCATTAAAGATAGAGGGATGAAATGTTGTATACATGTTAATGGGATCGAAGTGGTCAGGGAGAAGGGGTGGTAAAGTAAGTTGTGGTAGGGGAATGGACAGGGGAATGGCTGCGGGGTAGAGGGTCGTAGGCGAAGGGTTGAAAGGGGAAGATGGGTAGTGGAATGGGTGGTAGGGTAAGGGGGCATGAGGAAGGAGGTACAGGGGGAAGGAGTGGCAGTGGGAAGGAGAGCCAGAGGGAAGGAGAGGCGGGTGGAGAGTCTGAAACGCGCCGGGTACCAGCTAGTCTATCAATAAATGGTTTGTATCGAAGCAGTGATGATTTTGCGAGTAAAATCTGGATTGAGAATCAGCAAAATACTTCTGAAACGGGAAGAGTGAGTGCGCATTCGATCTTTGTTTAGAGATGATCTTTTATCTTTGTTTAGATGAAAAGCGTTTAACTCCAATCACGGAATCGGCATATTATTTAGCTTTTGGCGACGGGTTCCAAAAACCGTGTATCTGGATTGCTTTTGACGGCTGTGCAATATATCGCGGTATACGAATATTTGAAATATGCTTAATTTCCCTTATGTACATTATTTATTATTTATGACGGGGAAAATGTCTATTGTTTGTCCTACTGAGTTAGATGACCTGCCCTAAGCCTATTTGTTGAATGAATCTTAGTACTTTTCTAGGGTCCAAACTACTCACTTGCTCCTTTCTAATAAAGTGATTACCTATCAACTGCATTACATTCTGTAAGAAAGTGAAGAGGGGTCTCCTCTTCATAGTCACATAATCTGCATTCGGGTGAGTTATGTATCCCTAAAACATATAAATGTTTCTTTAGTCTACAGTGGCCTGTTCGCAGTCCTGTTAATATTCGTAGTTGGTTCCTACCTAACTGAAGCAAAGTTTTCGATCTATTCCGGTGGTAGCCTCTAGAAGTAACTTTGCTTGCTTTAGTCCTTGTCTTGTAGCCCAGTGTTTTCCTTTTCCTATATCCTTCTCCTTGCGGATTACTTTCGACATAGTATGTCTCCCGATGCCACAATACGGCTCAGGTCCTATCAATAGCGTTTCCGCTCCTTGCCTGGCAAGTTGTTCTGCTTGCTCATTACCTGGAATATTGCTATGACCGGCACCCACAGCAGAGAAACACTGTTATGTTCGCCTAGTTGTTCCAATAGTCCATATGCTTCAAATACTAGTTTCGTCCTAGCTACGTTGGCGTTAAGTGCCTTCAACGCAGCCTGGCTGTCTGATAAGATAGCAATCAAAGTTGTCATAGCCTCTATCTAGGTTAAATTGCGCACATCTGATTATCGCACACATTTCTGCTTGGAAGACACAGGTGTGTTTTCCCATTGACTCCCAATAGTGAGTCCTTGGGCCTACGACTCCCAGGTATGTGCCATCTTCTGTCAGGGATCCATCCGTATACCACTTGATGGTGTGTGGTGTAAGTACGTATGAACTCTCTGACGTCCACGAATTTTTGTCGGGCCCTTTGATGGTAAATCTCCTATCAAATATAAACCTCTGTGTCGATTCGTCTCTAGGCATGGACATTAAGGATTCACCCTTCGTCCATGTATGTAGATGTTTCTGACAGATTTCCGATGTAACTTTGTCTCCATCGACAGACAGTCTTAAGAGCGTTTCTTTCATTCTATGTTCGATTTCCAGATGAATTGGTGTCAAATCTAGGATAGCTCCCAAGGCCACTGTTGGGCACTGTTGGATTTAGTGGCTGTCACTTGGCTGGCTCGTTCTCCCCACGCGACTATGCCATACAGTAGCATTGGTTTCACTACCATGTTATAGAGCCACAGCATGTTCTTCGGGTTACACCGCCAACATTTACAGGCCAGCTTCCTGCACACAAGTAATGCCTTTGTGCATTTTCTTATGGCTAAGTTCTTCTGTAACCCCTGAGAGCCTAATCTCTTTTAATCTAGGGAGCTTTTGCTTCCTAGTAAATAACCCAATGGTCGTTTTGACAGGGTTGATGTTAAGCCCCACCACACCGCACCAATCTGGTGTGATTTTGAGTCCTCTGTTGATTATATCACAGAGTGTCTCTTCAAACTTCCCACTTGCTATTAAAACGATGTCATCTGCATATCCTTTTCATCGTATCCCATTTTTGGCTAGTCTACATAGTAGTCCGTCTACGACTAGGCTCCACAGAAGAGGAGGAAGTACACCCCCTGTGGGCAACCCTTAACTGTTTGTACCCTAATCCTGGTACCATTCACTCTAGTCTCA
>JAWNNQ010000056.1:0-51895 GCA_035044765.1 Leucophenga montana
GTTGAAATTTTTTAAAGTATTTTCTTAAAATAAATATTTCAAAGTTAGATTGCCAGAAAAAAAATTCTGTTCCGCAAACATTGTAGTGTTATATGCGTGGCAATTGTTGTACATAATTTTAGAAAGTGTATAAAAACATGAAGCAAGTGGTTGACTTCACGGACGTAGATAGGGGGATCGCCAGTGAGCTGCGGCCCCCTCTACATATGTTTACTTCTGAAATAATAATGAAGAAACGTTTCTATTGCAATTGATACGTCGATAATAATGAAAAAGCATACAAACAAATTCTTCATTTACAACTGTATTTGTATATTTCCCTTATCTTAATTCTTTGACTTCCTCGATTATTAAGATTTTCCGAATAAAATAATCCAGCACTTGCTTCGAACACGCTGTATCCAAATCGTACTGCAAAACAAAGTTTTGTTGACATGAAAGCCAAAATAGTCAAGAACAAATTGAGACCGAAAGTCAATGTTAGCCTGAGTAGATCATTAGTTCAGCACTCTGAGAAGGGTTAAAACATGGCAGAGAACTATAATGACTGAACCTCGTCTTAATTGTAATTAAAACTATTTTTAAATATAATTAAACTGTATATTAATATACAGTTTCTCTCTAAAGAATTATGTAGGCTGAGTACTCATAGACAGTTAGTCTATGAAAGGAAAGCGGAATTGAAAGAGCTCATTTTGGATGACTTTGCTAAAAACCAAAGAAACATTATAACTATTTAGTTTGTTATAATGGTTATAGAGGTTTTGCAAAACTTAATCACGATAGCTAAGGTTAAGAGGTTCTATGTTTGCTCCTAAATGGTAAAATTTTTCAATGCATTGGGAAAGTTTACGGGAGACCTTGTATAAATATGTATTGCGTTGTCAAAAAGGTCGACGTGTTTTTTTCAATACTATTAAATAATATTGTGAGTACAATTTAGTACCCCCTTTGCGAATATCTGTCTACGCCCTTGATTGATTGACTGTGTAGCAGTGTTTGACAAAATACCATGAATAGTAATTTCGCTGCGTTTAAGTGTTATAAAACAACAATGCTTTAGAGCAAGCGCACTATATAGTAAAATATATGTGCAAGTAGTTTAGCTATATGATACAAAAATATTGTGCAGTGTTGCCTATGCTATGTTTAAATGCACTATTATTTTTTTTTTTTGTGCAAAAATTGCAAGAAAATTTTAAAATAATATATTTTCAATCACCTAATGAATTCTATTATTTATGACAAAATTAAGTATTTCTCGTTTGTCATACAGTTGATAATTTCATCTGATGCATTTTTTTTTGTAAACAAAAACAAAATATTTGTTGTGTAAGGTCGCAATCGCGCATCACACTTACTACTTGCACAATTCATAATAATTCAAACAATTTAAAACACAATTTTGACATAAATTTGCTCGCTAATTGTTAGCAAATGCCAATAACCCGCATTTCAAAAATAATTAAATAAATCGAAAAAGAACCAATAAACACCATAAAAACATACGCAACATATGTTCGCTGCTGTATAAACAAAACGCGTGTAAGCGAGACAGCTATACAACACATACAGCTGCACTCGCGAATAAGCTATTAGAACGCAATGCAATAAACGTACGAATATAGTGTAATGCAAGAATACATGAAAAACCGCGTCACATGTAAATTTCAGTATATTTTTTTTGTTTTTTTTTTCTTTGCGTGTTTTGTTTTGGAATCAAAACAAACCTTGCAAAATAAATGCTTAAAAATATAAATTAAAATTTTTGAAATAAAAATACATATGTACATATAGCATACATATCAGAAAAAATGCATTAATGTAAATAAATAGAAATGTAATAAAATGCAGCAGCGCTTCGGCTGTCAGCTCGTTTGCCGACACGACGTTGACGTCGGCCGCGCCGCAACATTCGTTAACGCTGCTGCTGACAACTTCTTGAACATGATCACGGTATTTTTTTTTTCTGTTTCTCTTCATTTTTGTATTCGCCAAAAAAAAAAAATTTTTTTTGTTGTTTTTCTTTTTCTTTTTACACTTGCAAAAGTTTTGAAAAGCCGCACTTACCTTGATAGGTATCGTCATTATCATCCTCGGATGCCATATTAACAATTATTAAACACAAATTCTTATTTATTTGCACACAAAATACCGCCTTTTTCTCGTACAACAATAACTAAGCACACTAGAAATGTAAACGGCACAGCACGAACGTCGCCAGTCAGAATCCCAATTGCTAGAAAGAAGCGGCAGCTGAGGCGAAAGCAAATATGGCGGCGGCGAAAAATTGCGCTTTATGTATAGACTTTTTTGTACAGACGGCTTGAGTTTACATAAGTGCGAGTGGCATATTTGTACTGCTTTGAAACGAACAGTGCGTGCGAGCAGAGTGCGTAACTGCAGCATATATGTAAACGCAGCGTTGCCATGTTGCTATATAGATAGAATATAACGATATGTAACTGCACATTTCAAAATAATTTTAAAATTTATATTCAATCAAATATAATACACAGTGCGCTTTTCCAGAGAAGCATTATGTAAGTAGCGAACTTTATAATATCCAGCCAGTGTACAGATCAGGTTTCATAGCGAAACAATTGTTTCCGTGGTTCAGAGCTGCAAAAGAATAAATCATTTGTATTTACAAAGAATTCCCGATTATTCAAACATTCCTTTCGAAAACAATTGAATGGAATTCAAATTTGAATCATTCAGTTTAACATTTTTCAAAAAATTAATCATTCTTTTTTAAAAATCTTTTTAAAAAAATGTAATATTTTTGAGTGTTAACTTTTTTTGTTGTTTTCTTTCAAATGGTTGGCAAGGGGAAGGGGAGGTAAAGTAAATTGTGGTGGTAGGGGAAGGGACAGGAAAATGGGTACAGGTTAAATGTTAAAAGGCAATGGGTTGAAAGCATGCAGGGGAAGATGGGTTGAGGAGGGGGTGGTGGGGTAATGGCGCATGAGGAAGGCGGATAGGGGGATAGATTGGCAGGGAATGGAGTATTTGCAATTAAAATAAATTAGCAGATATTAAAAAATGCACAAAAAGAGAAAAGTTGCTTCACTAACCTAACTATACAATCACTATACCATCACTAATCATACCAAATTGCATATATGTATAATTGGTATAATGCACAACAGCTGCGAAAACAGTGCTGGTTAACAAGTATTGCGAAAATAACATTATTGCTGCATTGCTAAACACTGCAACTGCGCAGCGCGATTGTTTGGAACTTGGCGTCGCATTAAAATAGTTTTATTTATTTGTTAAATATTAAAGCATAAGCCAATTTATTGCAGCGCCATGTCGAAGCTAAAGGCAGCCAAGTCTTTTCATATTGGCGATCTTGTTTTCGCTAAAGTGAAGGGCTATCCAGCATGGCCGGCACAGATAACAAATCAGAGCAACAAGAAATACAATGTTTATTTTTATGGCACCGGCGAAACGGCTAAAGTAAAAGTCGAAGATCTGTTTTTGTACGCCAGCAACAAGGCGAAATTTGGTAATGATAAGAAGATGAAACGTCCTCAGTTCAGGGAGGCCATGGAGCAGATTGAAAACGCTGCACTCAATGCGGCGGCAGATGTCGCAGATGTTATGGACACCAGCGAAACTTCAATGGCAGACGTTGTGGACGCCAGCTATGCACACTCACCAAATTTCAGTACCAAAGAACTGCACCACATTGGGCCGAATAGTAGTGGCGAAGATTCGTCAACAGTGAATGACACACAAAATGCAAGTGCATTTGAGGAGTTACAAATTGTTAAAGAGTCCGACTCCTGTGGCAGTCTTGAAGCAGAGCAAACGCAAGGTAATATTTATTATATTTATGCATACATAGGGTAAAAGGGTATATTAAGTTAGTGCAAATGTGTGTAACAGGCGGAAGAAAGCGTCGCACACCTTATAAAGTATACATATATACTGTTAATCAGCATTGGAACACGAGTCGAAGTTTACATATCTGTTTGACCGTCTATTTGAACAAGCAGATTTTGAAGGCTGTAAGATATAGAGACTTTAAGTTTGTATATTTTGATTTTCCTTTTTCCTCTTTAGATAACTAGTATTAAATGAACAAGACAACTTAAGGGTGAACTCCCATACAGATCTGTCCCTATTTTTAAGTTTTAATATGAAACATTTTTTTGATTTGGGTGGTATACACACCTGTTGTTGGTGAGCAGAATGCATCATCGCGTAATGAGGCATTTGTCAACAACCAGTAGATGTCCTCAAATCAATGTTCATATCACTTTTGAGGCAGTGCCACTGAGTCTTACTGACGTAAGTGGTCCAGTTAGGAGCAGCATAATTTATGTCGGATCTTCCAATAGATTCATAGCTGGTAACAATTGTCTCTTGGTTTATTATACGTTAGGGGATCGAAAGTTATACGAAGTCCCGTAGGGTACTGAACTGTCGAAATACTCAAACCCCCAACAGAACCATCTATTTCAATCTTAACCTCTTTAGTTCAAGAGGTGAAGAAGTAGGCCGCGACTTGCAGGTTGGGAGCATTGATAAAACTTGACTAATTAACTAAATTGATATTATTTCTCGCTTATTTTTTTATCAACGTCCACGCTCGAGGATTTTATGCTGGAAGGAGGTAGAAGCATTTTTTTTTTCTTTTTTGTTATTAAGCTAGAAACGTTAAATTTGGTGTATTTTAAGTAAACCCTAATAAAAAATGCCGCATAGGACCACTATAAGTCCTCTATTTCTAGATATTGGTATGCTTTTGTTTATGTTTTTTTTTTTTTAAATATTCCACTTGGAGGGCTATCCCATTACAAGCCTGCACCCATTTTTTTAGTTTTTCTATAAAATTTTTTTGTTTTTATTTTTAATTAAATGCAATATTTCTTAAATTATAAAAAAGATCACAAAAGAATGTAATGCGTGCTTCATATAAGGAGCCTCAAACAAGATACAGGGTCTATCGAAGCGAGCACACTCGACTGCAGGATTCTTTCTTATTTTTTAATAACAATAAATTAAATTTGCAAACTTTGTTTTTGATTTGTAGACTTTGCGTCACCTACTAGCAGCAACAACAGCGAGGAGGAGTCCAGCAAGGACAGCACCAACACTGTAAGTCGAATGTAATCAAACTTACGAACGGGCTTTTAATTGTTTACTTAAATTATCTCGTATATTTATGTTCGATAGATGGATAACTTGTTGTTGGTCTATTTACCTAACGCCAAAATAATCGGCATTAACATTGAATACGGCAAGCCGGCAAAATTCGAAACCGTAGATGCAGGAATAATATGGCAGCACAGATCACATCTCAACGCCAGTGATTTAAAAATAAAACTTGAGACCGGTCAAATGGATGTTGGTTCAGTCCGAGAACGTGTCATTTTCAATCCGCCACGCCCTACGATCTCACAGGACGATGTAGATCGTTTCATTATAGAGTTAGCTGCTCAAGAAGATACAGCCGCCATGGAGAATTATTTTGTACAACTCGCCCAGCAGGTGCGCCAATGTCTCGGCTTGCGTTCGGTGGATATGTTCAGATGCATCACACTTTTGGCAGCAATGAAAGAATTAGAATTGAATAAGCTTCTGCTAATACGTATTCCAGAATGCGTCAGTCTTATACGTCGCTGCCGATACTATTCGGGAAATTTGAGGGAATGGATGTTAGATGAATACGATGAACTTGAGTTTAAGCAACAAGCAATATTGGTACGTAAAATTGCTGTGGATATATACGACTCCTTCAAAAACATTTTCGGATTTCCCAAAGAGGCCACAAACTTTTGGCAGAAGTATTGCGAAAATATTGCTCTCTATGAAGCTAATCAGATGAGAATTCATATGACCAGTCTAATAAAGAAGTCCAACAGCGAGACTGGTTCACCAGAGACAGAAGATTATTAAAACGAATTGTTAAACTAAAAAGTTAAGATTCATTTCATTTTCACGAAAGTTTTTAAAACTTTGTGCAGTCTATAATAAAAAAAAAAAGTTTGGTTAAAAATCTCAAAAGTTCAACTATTGATGTAGTCAAAACGTGAAATTTTTTATCATGGAAACTATTGGCGCTATAAAGCCAAAATCGGTCGTATTATGTAGCTTGTGACGTCTTCTTGTTGAAACCACATATCATCTAAGTCAAAAACTTCAATTCCAGGTAAAAAAAAAGGTAGTTATCGTTCTTCCAGCGTCGTTTTCGAAAAAATGCGGTCGGATTAAGTTTATAATATTGCACACAATAATTTTTTTTTTTTTTTGATTGGAATGGGCTCTCTTCAGTTATTGAAGAATTTTCAGTTCCCAAAATGCGCTAATTTTGTTTATTTAATTACCCAATGATTCAGATATAAGCCTCATCGCTGAAGAAAATAATGTTCGCAAACTGTCCACGCCAAAGTCACCCGTTTTATAAAAGGTTTTAACAATTGTAATGTGCCCTGTGGTTAAACGACACATTACCTAAATGTCAGACAATAAACTATTAAAATGCTGCTTAGAATGACAGAGATGTTTGACGTATTATATATACGGTATGGAAACCACAAAATGGATGACCTTCGTTTTGTTTCTTTGATTAATCGACCAGCAGCACCAAATATTTGTACCCTAACATCCACACAGCTACTTAGCTCAGTTCCGATTAAAGCACACGTAATCAAATTGATATTCTGATCGACGATTGACTTGCATCATGTTATATGTGCGAACGATATAAGCTCCCAGCATTGACTGGGACCACTACTTTATTGGAGCCCATGCTGCATGTCCTAATACTGAACGAAAGCTAAAAAGTTGGATAGCTACAATTACAACAGAACTCAACAATAAGTTAGACTATCCTAACTGTCCCACTCTAAGGAAGTCATTGTTTACACCAGATGTATGCACAAACTCTTATGTTCCGATGAATGAATGCCGAATGATTTGGAATCTCAGAGTTCTTTGTAATATCTTCAAGTTGATACCGCTGTCTGAGCGAACTACCGTTGTTTCAAGCAGGTAGATGCTTTATACTGCGTCTTTTTTTATTTTATGGAGAACACAGTGTAGGCCAAACTATATTACAAAGTCGTCTTAGAAAATATGAAATATTAATTTTTAAGTCAACTGAATGTATGTGTTTGTGCATATAAGAGGCGTTCTTTCATAGTGAAGTGATGCTACTCTCATATACTGCTGTCATTGACATCATCGGCATGAACGAACGCCGAGTTAGCAAGGCGTTCTCGAAAATTGACAAACAGTTATGGCTCATGGGTCTAACGGCAAACGAGAATAAGACAAAATACTTGGAGAACATGCGAAGACTAACGATGCTACTTTGGACTCAGTAAGCCAATTAGATGTAGGTCCCTCTCTCGAAGAACGAAGATAAAAGTCTATAAGAAGCGTGGACCCTGATAACATCGAGTACAGCGTCTTTGGGAGTTTTCGAGAGAAAGATTTTTTCGTAGGATTTTTGGTCCTGTTAGTGTTGGCGACGAGTTTAGAGTACGCATGAACCACGAGGCGGTGCATGAAGAGGTTGACGTAGTCCAGCGCATAAAATTCCAGAGGCTGCACTGTGCGGTTGACTGTGGTCGTCTTTTCCGAAAGAAACAGCAGCTCTACCACTGAAAGTTCACAACGGAACCTAAACTTAATTGGTGCACAGAGTCAGAGAGCTCGACTGAGCTTACATTAGAAGGACCAGATTTGGGATGACCTCACCGAGTTTGATATTGCCATGACCGATAATCCGTTGTAGTGCCACTAAGGTAAGTAAATAAATATCTAATTTAAAATTGATTTAGGTTTCCAATTTTAGTTACTTAAAGTAAAAATTATAAACGAACAAATGATTGAAGCAATAATTCGTAATTATTTTTTCGAACAACTTAGGGACGGTAGATAATTGATCGATAGTTTTATATGTCTGATTTTGGACCGTTTTTATGCAGTGGAATCCTACCAACAATCTGGAAAATAATCACTTTTTAAGTTTAGGTAAAAAAGGAGCATAAGTGGGGGCTGAAACAAGGTATCGGAACAGAGTTGCCAAATAGAATTCGGAATGTTGTCAGGACCGGTTAAAAAATTTAGATCAAGCAATTTCATTTCACGGTGCACTGTGTCAGAACCTGTTAACGGAACAGGAATACAGTTTGATTCTGGAATAATATCCATGAGAGGGACTATAACACTGTTGTAGTCGGCTTGCTAGAAGTTCGTTAGATAGTTCTATTTTTGCTAAGTTAGCGGGTGTCTCCGACAGCTTTGTTTTGGATATTTTTAACATTTTGGAATATATTTCCGAAAGGTACTTAGAATCTAAGTCGTAGGAGTGATAGTTTCCGAAATATAGGGACGGGAACACGGGTTGTTAAAAAAACCGGAACTTTTTAAATTTGGCCTGTATCTCCAAAATTAGCAAAGATACGGAAAATGTACTCATAGACAAAACTAAAATAATTCAATTTACCAATGTCTCGAAAAATTAAAGCATGCTTTAGACCAAAATTAGCGTTTATTAAAAACTACAAAAGTGTAATTGGAATTGAAAAACACAGCGATCCATAGAACAGACTATGAAAACGATACGTCTAATATGCCTTTTATTTATTTTTATTTATTGATCTGGCAACACTGCATTTCAGTCGTCATATGTTCAAGCCAAATTTCTAATATGTGTTTAGACGTCAGAGGAAAACATGCCATTACAAATTAAAGAGAAAAACCAAAACAAATCTGCTGCTGAGCCTTTGTATAAGAAATACAAATATACTGATACATCGATGATGGACAATGCAACGATAGTAAAGGAAGAGCTAGAGTTGGAGGAGGACAACGATTGGACAGATTTAAGACTTGAGGATAATCCATTGTCAAACCAAACAATTAAACAGGAATCGATGACAGAGAACGATTTTGAGGCAGAAAATTGCAATGCAGCACAACAGACCTCAAACGCGTGAGTAGATATTAGCCAGATATGTATATTTTTTCCGCTATTGTTAACATTTATTTGTTTTTTTGCAAAAATTAGCTCCTCAGAACGTCCATATCAGAAGTCGAAGCATTTGTCACTGATTTTAAAATATTTTGATCCCGGTGATGACGGATATTTAAAATGTAAAATATGCCATCGGATTTTGAAGAGAGAACGTACATTTAATCTAAAAAAGCATTTATCGCATTTGCATAATGTAAGAGTCTGTGTGGATGGTAACAATGAAGAGAATGACTCTACTACATGTCCTGAGCCTGTTCGAAGTATTGAAAAACAGATAATTAAAGTGGAAATTAATAAAAAACAATTGTTTCGTTCGTACATTGGACTCATAACAGAAGACTGCATTCCATTTAGTGTTTTAAATTCACCGAATATGCGTAACCTAATCGATCCCATCTGCCAGGGTCTTAAAGCCAAATGCGGTAAAAACTTCAATCTAAACGGTAATAAATGCAAAAATGTCTTGAAACTCGTGGCGGAAAACATACGAATTGAAATAAAAAACAAAGTTAAAGATCGGCTGTTATCTTTGAAAATTGATAGCGGCACTCGACTTTGCAGAAACATTTTCGGTATCAGTGCACAATTTATGAATAATAACGAAATACGTTCACACATACTTGGTATAATAGAAGTCGAAGATGCTGATGCAAGTGCTACGAAAAATCTTGCTAAACAAATTTTAGCAACTATAGCGAAGTATGATATACAATTAAGTCAAATTGTTTCTATAACATCCGACAATGGTATGAACATGTTAAAAACTTCCAAAATATTGACCAAACATTGTATGGGCGAAGACGATACTGAATGCACTGAAGTAGCAGCTGAGAACGCTGTCTATATGCAGAACATAGACAGTTTTGAAAATTCAGCAGATCTTCATTTGAATGAAATACAAATATGCCGCTGTGCTGCACACACAGCACAACTTTGCGCGCTTGACTTGTTAAAAAATGTTGACATAAGAAATCATATACTACAATGTCGCAACATGACTAAATACATACGGAAACCAGCCAACGGTTATCGTGAAAAGTTTGAATTGAAAAAACTAAAATTACCACAATTGGATTGGGCTACGCGTTGCGGTTCAACATATTACATGATTGAGCGACTGTATAAAGCAAAAGCCATATTAAGCAGCAACATTGAATCAGTTAAAAACAAAACGGATGATGAAAATTTTGATGTAAATGCATCTTTTTGGAATTTCATGGATAGCTACACTACCATGCTCAAACCACTGCAGCATACCATTGTGAAGTTCCAAGAAGCACAATTACATTTCGGTAATTTCTACGCTTTGTGGCTGAAGTGCAAATTAGCTACTGATAAAATTTTCACAACAATTACAAAAAATAAGAATTCAATTATTTTTAAAATTGGTCAGTGTCTAATGGAGAGTATAGAAACGCGTACTCAAATACTTTTATCAAATGCAAGCTTGAGCGCTTGCTTATTTTTAGATCCGAGATTTCATCGTATTCTAACAGATTCACAAAGGCATGCAGCAGTGACGTATTTAAAGAAACTGTGGGAAAAACTACAAACTCACGAACCTAAAGCACTTCAATCAGCAAATTCAACTAGTGCAACAATTTCGAAAGATGTGCAAATAATGGAGGAAGATGATGACCATCTTCTAAATGACTATTTAAGTGCCAATTTAGTGTCTAGCAATGCATCAGCGGATGTTTTTGCAAAAATCGAAAGATTACATATTCCATTCATGAAAGTTAACATAAATGTTTTGAACTTTTGGAAAGAAAAACAGTCAAGCGAGCCAGAACTCTATGCACTTAGCAAAGTATGCTTTGCTATTCCGCCAACTCAAGTAAGATTTATTTTTTTATTTTTGTACTTAAATATGTTATATAATTTTTCTTTGTTGTTTTTTTTTTTCAAGATCACAATAGAGCAAGCGTTTCCTTCGTTGAAGTTATTATTAGCTGATAATCAAAATCGACTTAGCCACGACACGTTGGAAAATATATTACTCGTAAAACTAAATCCGTACTTTTTGGAACTTGCAATTGACAATTTAACATTATTCGAAGAAGACGAAGATGATGATAACAGTTAAAGAGAAGTGGTCTATATTTGATACCATGCTACATACTTCTTAAGTATGCTACGTTGGAGAGTTTTCTGAATTCACGAATCTCACACACTTCTAGCGCATGGAAACTTTATTATCATCTTATTGGATTTTTTATATCACCTTTATTCTAAAAGTGGTTCATAAGTATGCGTAGGAAACATACATAATTTTTGTAAAGTTATTACTTAATTTATAAAATTTCAACAATCATATCTTAACTTTTTTGTACAGTTTTAATACATACATTAATATATACATTTTTATTTAATTTAAATACATAGTTTGTTAACTATAAAAGCTTATTTTTGAAAATTGTATATAATCTCTTCATACGAAGTGTGAATGGTATTATAATTTTGTCCCAGAGAATCCCTATAAAGTATCTATATATGTTATTGAAACTTATCGAACAACCATGTCCGTCTGAAACAAAGTGTAAAAATATAAAGTTAAATCAAAAATAATAATATATACTTTTCTTTTATCACCAAATCCTGAGACACTTAACGTCCATAAGGTTTTCATATTTGTATTGATCTAAACGTATTACCCTAAAGTGGTGCAAGCAAATTGAATTCGATCCAATCCTAAACAAGTGAAAAATAGTTAGTGTCATCGATTCTTTAACAGCTGTACCACGCGCATCACTAATATTTAGTGCAACCCTGGCGATATAAGCACGTAAAGGGCCTAGCCAACACTTGCTCAGGTCTGATGTGTAAAGATATAAAAAAGTAAACACAAATAGATAAAATATAATCTTGTATAAAAACTTAAAAAAGAACAGTTATCAGGCAAAACGAATTAAGGACTCACACCAAATTGATGGCATTTGCCAAAATGGCTGCGCCAGCACAAGATTTCTTCTTGGCAACAGAGGGAAACATGCGATGCCTGATTGAAGATGGCAAACAAAACCAATCCGCTGAGCCTTTGGATAAGAAATACAGCTCTACTGAAACATATTTGACGAGCAATGTGTCTATAGTTAAAGAAGAGCTTGATTTGGTGGATGTCAACGAACGTACGGAAATAAAAAATGAGGAGAATGCACTTTTAAACCAACCAATTAAAGAGGAACCGATGAGAAAGAAGATTTTTGAGCCAGAAATTTCGAACGCAAAACAACATACAGAAAACACGTTAGTAATAATATAATCATATTTACGAACATATTTTTTATGCTCTACCCTAGAGGGCTATTATTTGCTGTACGTCTATTGTGTCCTTATCGTAGTATAATACATACAACACTTCGTCCAGCACCGTTGCCCTCAAAAAACTACAATGACTTTAAGATTTAGTGTTTGCACATTCCTTCCAGTGAGCTGGTACTGCCCAATGTATTTAAATTTCGTACTAGCCAAGGATGGGTAATGTTCCAGGGAGTACCCATCTTCTAAACAGCAACTATATGTACTGTCACTTGCAATATCGATTTTATATAAATGGTTTTTAAACCTGCAATGTTCAAATAAATACCCTGATACCATTCTCAAATTATTTTATCACAAACCAATGCATACCTCCGTTCTTTTCTTGCTGTATGGACTTAACTGTTTCTTAATCTGTCTAGCACCCTCACAGTTTTTGCAGAATTCATCCTTTTGCTCGCTAATTTGTCCGCCTCCTCGTTACCACGTATATTTAAATAACCGGGTATCCAGTATAACATAACTCTATTCAATCTTCCTAGATTTTTAAGTTATTCTACGCATTCGCATACTAGCTTGGAGTTCATTAAATAAATTTAATGCTCTGATCGCAGCCTGAATGTCAGAGAACATTGCAATATTTTGTAATACATATTAAATTTGTGCAAATGTTTTCAGCAACAAGATTCTAGCAGATATACATTCTGTAGCTATGATCGTACGTCCGTCTGAGAGTACGCCCACCAAACTTGGGTATGCACACTTCAAGATCGACCAACATGAAAGAAGCGTATTATAGCTTGCCCTAAAGGATAAAGAAGCAAGTGTGGCATTCAAAGTAATTTTATTCTTAATCAGCATTAAAAATCGAATCGAAATAGCTACATATGTTCATCTGTTTCTCCCTACTACGTTTTAGGATGCCAGACCATCGACGTATAACTAAAACGATTTTATTGGTCAACGACATTTACTAAATTATAAAGTTTCACTACATTCGTCTTGATTACATGTGTGCTATAATATTTACGTATAACGTCAGCCGTTTAGGTTACAGTAATATTAGAAAAACTAAAAACTAAAAAAAAAAACGATTTTCTTTTTTCGCTATATGAAATCGAAACGAATCTAACGATATGAGACAGAATTTATCAAGCCGTTTAGGCTGCAGTAATTTTAAAAACAAATATCTTTCTTTATTGTCAGACCGTTTATTAATATGTTATACGATAAAGCACTCCTACAATGAAGGCAAATCGAACGGTACCACTTATGCTAAATTTGATCGAGCCGTTTAAGCTATACAGTGTGCCAAGAATGTACAGTCGGTTTTTTGTTGTTGTTGTAATAATTACTACTTTTTTGCTCATTATTATTTATATTTAAACTTTTCATCAGGTGCCCTGAAATAAATGTTAAAAATGAACCATTGACAGATGATGATTCTTTGTTGGAGACGCCAGATAGCATATTTCCGAAAGCTTCAAATTCATTTGATGGGGAAATTACAACTGATGAATACAATGATGAAAGTGATGATGAATTTGATACAGCAGAACAAACATCGAATTCGTAAGTATAATTTATTATAATATCTACAAATATTAACATTAACCCTTTTTTATAAATTAGGTCCTTGGTCAAGCACAGTAACGCAAAGAAGTGTGATTTCTGTGACATGCAGTAAGTTGATATTTTGCATTTATTTTTGTTTGTTGTAATTTCTAATTATTTTAAGTTTTCAGCTTCACTTCGGCTTATACATTGCGCATTCACAAGCGATCACACACTGACGAGAGGCCTTACAAATGTAATTATTGCGAAAGTGCTTTTAAGCAAAGTTCCGCATTAATAAGGCATCTTCGATTGCATCTTGGCGATAATGTTTACACGTGTAAGCTTTGCCCTCGAGGCTTTCAGCGGTCTTCAGAACTGAAAAAACACTGTAACGAACACAAAAATGAAGATGTTGAGACACGAGAAAAGAATATCGAAGCACTTAAAGCTTACCAGTTAAATATGCATAAAATGAAACACTCGAGAAACAAACCATTCGAGTGCGAACAGTGCGGCAAGCGGTAAGTTTGTTTTTGAAATTATTTTCATATCCTTTATCTAAAGTGTAAAAATGTAGGTAAATTAATTTTGAGCAAATGTATGTAAAAAAAGGGAGAAGTGAAACTTCAGAAAAGTAGCATACAAGAAAATGAGATAAATATTGAGTATCAGGAGTATTATGATATAATTAAAATGTTTATTATTTTTATTTTATAATACACTTCTTTTCTGCCGACACTCACGACATTTTTCAGCATTAGTTTTCGGCATTTTTGGAAAATATTTTATTAAATAAAATCACTTCAAAAAATAGATAAAAATATTAACACTGTTAAAATCGAATTTTCAAATCACTTATTATGTCCTACTTCAACCTACAACACTTTTTTATGGTCATAAGTTCAATAATGTTCACAAACCTTTTCGAACTTAGTGTAGACACCACGCAATTTTCGTTTCATCAAATTTTAAAATGACAACGATGCTTTAAAAGTTTCACTTCAAAAAAAATTTTAAGCTGGTTAAAACTTTAACCAAAATTATTTAATAAAGTTTGGGAATAAGGATACCGTGAAAGAGTTCGAGAGTTCGTTTAATGGTGATCAACCGAAAGTCATGATCGCCGCAGATTTCATCAGAACAGTGCGCAAACTCATCAAAGATCAGCCAAAAACTTTAATGGATTGTAATTGAACATATCCAAAACATAAATTTAATGCAAATTGACCGAACACTTGGGCTACCGAAAGGTGTGTGCACGGTTTGTTCTACACAAGTTGTCTGACAACCAAACTAATTGACACTTGGCACCATTGGCACTAAAAATCGGATTTTTACCAACAACCAATAACCCGTACTCGCCTCAATCGGCACCGACATCAACTTCTACTCTTTCGGAAAAATGTATTTGCCGATTAAGGGAATGAGTTTCGCGGACGTATAAGTAATTCAAAAGGTGGAGCTACTAGAGTTGGGTTTTTATTTCGAAATAGCCACAAAATCTTGCTTGATATATATAAATACATACATAAGATATACATGCTATTTTCCTGAGTAGCATGATATAAGTAGACAACTTTGTTGTTGCGTTTGTTATGGAACCCGAAACAATTATCTCCGTAGCTATTCAATCTTTGTGAAGAGAAGTTTTTGTTATTGATCATTCTCTTTACATTTAAAAACATTTATCGTACATATTTCTCAATACAAAAAATGAGCTTCTTCACACCAAACTGCTTTAATACCTTATTAAAAAAATGTATCATAAATTTTCAGTTTCTTTCAAAACATACACTTGGACAACCACATGCGAACACACACCGGTGAGAAGCCATATAAATGTAAATATTGTACGTTCGCTTCAGTGTCAAATTCCCAATTATTGACACATCTTCGTGCACATCTTGGAGATGAAATCTACAATTGTGAATTTTGCCCACGTGGCTTTCGGTTAGCCTCCGATCTGCGAAAACACTGTGTGGAACACAAAAATGAGGATTCCGAAACCAAAGAAAGAAATTTAGCAGCAAGACTGGAGAAAGACGCCGAACAAGCATACCAATTAAAGACAAAAGGCTCTACCGTCAATAGTATGTTTTTATTAATTAACAAGAGTTTTATTTCATTTAATATTTCTTATATCAGAAAATTATATGGAAATGACAATTATTGATAGCAATGATGAAAGTGACAATGAATTTGACGCAGCAGAAAAAGCACCAAATTCGTGAGTAAAATTTATTTCAATATCAATATATTTTAACTGTTCTAAATTATAACACTTTTGAATAACTTAGTTCCTCAGAACGTACTGATCAGAAGTCAAAGTATTTGTGCGAGTGCCTAAAAACCTTTTCGACTGACATATTATTAAGAATCCATACCAGAAAATACAAACATAAACGACGTTTCGACTGTTTCGCTTGCTCAAAATACTTTTTGAGGCATAAAGAACTTACAACGCATACGGCCACACACACTACGTGTGATTTCTGTGATATGCAGTAAGTTTGATGTTTTGTTTTTGTTTTTGTCTTTTTTTTTTGTAAGCTCTAACTATTCTATATTTTTAGATTCACTTCGGTCTCTAGATTGCGGCTTCACATGCGTACACACACTGATGAGAGACAATACAAATGTAAATATTGCGAACGTGCTTTTAATCGAAGTTCTATTTTATTAAGACATCTTCAATTGCATCTTGGCGATAATGTCTACACGTGTAAACTTTGTCCTCGTGGCTTTCGGTTGAGCTCAGAACTGAAAAAGCACTTTAAAGAACACAAAAATGAAGATGCTGAGACACGAGAAAGAAATTTAGCTGACCTCAAAGCTTTCGAGTTAAATATACACAATATGAAACATGCTAGGGAGAAACCGTTCGAGTGTGACGAGTGCGGCAAGCGGTAGGTTGATTTTTAATATAATTTTATGGGCTACATTGAGCAAATGTATATCGGTTTCATGAAAATGATCAATTTTACCGATTTCAGAAGGATTTTGCGATTTGAGAATTTTATTTAGCCATTGCCTATGAATTCAAATCGAAAAATTCTGAAAATGAAAAGCGGACCATTTTAACGAAACGGATGCCAATCAATTATTCTGCATCGAAATCTACAACAGTGGGAATTATTTATTTTAGCTTCTCTTTAATTTTAGTCAATGTCTGAGGATTGGCAGCACATTTCGCCTGAGTTGTGTTTGATTACTCATTTGGATTAGAGATCTTAAAAATGGATTTGGATGGGTTTTTACTTTGTTTTCATAATGCTGTTAGAAGCGAGCTATTTTAGTTTTAACAATTGTGATGCTTCGATCATTGCGAATTTTCACATTACGTATAAACTAAGCTCTTTCACTGTATATAGATTACTAGCACTTCTACTACCACATAGTTGTGAACCATACGTCCAGCTATGCTTTATGACACAGTTGTAAAGGAGGCTCTCGTAATTCAGGCTTAAGGAGCAATGCGTATAACTAAACTGTGTAGGGAGTTGGAATTCAGCTTTATTTGTGTTTTCTTGGCTACAATAATTATTCGATAAGAGAGTCTCGAAATGAATGTGCAGATGCAAGACTTCATTGTTTTTTTTTTTTTTTTTTTTTTAATATTTTGTACTTTATTGTAAACTCTGTAGAGCTCAGAACAGTTTGTAGTCGTAAACTACAATGGCAAAGAACGAAAGCATTTGGGGAGGTGTGTGGTTGAGGGACATTTCTAAAGCTTTAATTCGTTCAAACGATGGTGTAGAAGTCAAAAATAAGTGTGTATAAACGCGATATCTTGAAATGTAGATTATCACGAAAGATCATTTAATGATATTGTAAATAAACTTTTATAAGACGCAAGATTTGTGTTGCAAAAACTTCTGCCTTTTCTGTAACCGTTCGTGCACACTTTTGCATAGAGACTACAGCTCGCCCCTTCCATTGAGGTAATTTAGAGCACGTCGGAGAAAGACAGACATTCGATGTGTTGTCTCTGGGTTAGTTTCGCCGTGTAGCAGACTTTATTCTTTACACTGCAACTGGGAGTATTGATGGTAATTTTCTTTGATGCCAGTTTTCCATAACTACATAACCATCAAGGGTGGTGAATAGTCAGAACAAACCATAGGGCTATGATTGTGTTTTTATTATCAATTTCGCTTTTAATTACTAATTTGGTAAATTTGAATAGATTAAAGAGAAGATCAGAGTGTTCCGATGAGAGATTTTAAACGCATTTATCTATACGAGTATCTCAATATAAAATATGTTTTTACATTTTCAGTTTCTTTCAAAAATTACACTTGGAATACCACATGCTAACACACACTGAGGAGAGGCCATACAAATGTAAATATTGCGATAGTGCTTTTAAGCAAAACTTCCCATTACTAAGGCATCTTCGATTGCATCTTGGCGATAATGTTCACACGTGTGAACTCTGTCCTCGTACATTTCGGTTGTTCTCAGAACTGCAAAAGCACTGTGTGGAACACAAAAATGATGATGCTGAGACACGAGAAAGAAATTTAGCTGAACTTAAAGCATTTCAATTGAATATACACAAAATGGAACATCCTAGGAAAAAACAATACGAGTGTGAGCAATGCGGAAAAAGGTTAGTAGCATTTTTTTATGAATATTAATACTTCCTTTTATTGCAGTTTAATAGAGTATCAAAATTGACATGTTACGCTCATTATTTAGAGTAGCTCCCATTCAAAGCACACCTGCACTTTCGACTTTTTGTATGTACATTTTTGTTATAGCTGTCAATATCATTTTAAAATTTTGCATTGTGGCTTGTTATGAAAGAACTCTTCACATACATATCTAGGAATGGGTGTGATCTCCCTACTTTTTGAGGTAGCTGCCATGCAAACCACCCGCTCACTTTTGCCTTATTGTATGGAAAACGTTTTTATTTCAGTCAATATCGACGTAAAATTCGACATGACGGCTTCTTATCGACGGAAGCTTCACACTCCCCCACTTTTAGGGGTAGCCTCTTAACAAACTTTCCGCCCCATTTTAGAATTTTGTATGTAAACTTATTACAGTAAAAATCAACTTAAAATTTAATATACTGCCTTCTTATGGACGAACTTCAAACTTACAACCCACGTTTAGGTTTTTAGATTTTACAAATATTTTTTATTTTTACTTCTGCCAAGTTCACAGCTTGAAACTTCAATAGAATGATATTAAAACTTCGGTACCACTGAAGTTAACGTTTTTTCTTGTTGTTTGTAACACATTAAAATAAGTTTTGTGGTTCCCGTAAAAATATATATATATATATAGACAATCAAGCAACTCGGCGATATTAGTCAATCTAGTCATGTCCGTCTGTCGGTCTGCCTGATATCTCCAACATTTGGAAACAAGCTCTTAACTTTTTAAGATATGACCGCATTATGGTTACTAGAAACTGCCTTAACAAACTTTTTTTATTTTCCTTTATTAATTTTGCAGTTTCTTTCAAAAATTACACTTGGACATCCACATGCGAACACACACTGGTGAGAAGCCGTACAAATGTAAGTATTGTGAGTTCGCTTCAGTGTCAAATACTCAGTTAACGGCTCATCTTCGTACGCATCTTGGCGATGAAATGTACAATTGTGAACTGTGCCCTCGTAACTTTCGATTATCCTCCGATCTGCGTAAACATTGTATGGAACACAAAAATGAGGATGCCGAGACCAAAGAAAGAAATATAGCAGCAAGACGAGAGAAAGACGCCGAACAGGAATACCAGTTGAAGACAACAGGCTCTGCCGTCAATAGTAATATATTTTTTTTTTTTTTTTTGTTTTTTTTTTCATAAATTATATCATATCATATTTATATGTATCTCGTTTTTATTTTTTTTCAATTCCTTCCTCGCACCAGGTAAACTCTACAAGTGTGAACTCTGCGACATGCGGTAAATTTTATATTTGGCTTGTTTTTATAAAAAAAAAGAATTTGTAATTATTTAAATTTTACAGTTTCAATCAGAAAATTTGTTTGCGTATTCACATGCGAACACATACTGGTGAAAAGCCGTACAAGTGTGCGTATTGCGATCGTGCCTTTGCGCAAAATTCCAGTTTAACCGCGCATCTTCGATTGCATCTTGGCTTGGATGTGCACATTTGTAAACTTTGCCCACATGGCTTTGGTTCGAGGTCGGAACTGCGAAAACATTGTGAAGCACACAAAAATGATGATGAAGCGACCAGAGAAAAAAATCTAGCTGCAAGACACGAAAAAGATGCTGAACTAAAACAAAATTTCATTACTTCAACAGCAACGAGCGTAGCACTAGTAGAGTGCGACTGCATTACAGATTAATAAGTCGTATGAATCAATGAGTCTCAAGTCCTGTAGTCCGTGCTGGGAAAATATAGCAGTGGAATTCGGTAGTCTTTAGATCAATATAATTTAAATATAAAACATATAATAATATTTAGGTATATATGTATAGGTATTAATATATATAAATATAATAAACAAATCAAATATTGTAAATGATTTAAATCAGGCATGTTTAATTTCAAAATTCATAATTAACGTGCAAACATCGGAATAAAACAATCATATCTGCCAACACTGGTCTGTAATCATGTTTATAACAAATTTTTGAGATACGCGGTAACACTGTCTTGCACATAATATATAATATGTTTTTTTAGAGGTTCAATTTTCCGACAGGGATTAAATTGATCAGATTTGGCAGCGCTACTGTTATTAGTGCTTAGTTTGGTTTGCCATTTTGTCATGAATAGACAATGTATGCAAATTTTTGTTGAAACTCGTTCGTCCATCTGAGCGACTGAATAATTCGACTAACCGTGGATCGTTTTCGCACCATACTCTAAATAAATAGTGGTCGAAAATTGAACTTCCAGAAAGTGCCACATTCGAGCCACATGTCATCATATTTAAATTTAATAGCATAAAACTATCTTTATAAAAAAGCCAATTTTCAGTTTGAAATTATCTTAATCTCAGTTTTTCAATTCGATTCGATGTTCTACACCTCTAAAAAACGTTTTACTTTTTGGGGTACACCGTCTCAGCTTCTGCCTGTTACATACTTTCGCATGAACTTAGTATACTCTTCTTCCCTTGCATACAGGGTATGAAAATAAGACTAAAAAATGGCAATTATAGTTGAGTAGCGCTGCAGATTCTGTTGATGATAGAGATGGAAATATATCGATAGTTTACACACATTCGATATTTATGAAACAAAGTCATAATTTTTTTGGATCAAATGAACATTCGGTAATTATTCATATAAATATGTGCATATATGTTCTAAACAACTAGAAATTTTATGTTTTAACTTATTTATTGAACAAACTAACGTAATAACAAATTGTTTTCCAGACTGCTGGCAAAAAAAAACTTTATTATTCAAACTCATAAAAAATTTCGAAATATTTAATTTCAGAGGTATTGTGCATTTATCTGCTATCCCTAAGCTGTATGAAAAAAAGTGTATTACCGACCATGTGGTACGTTTTGTTAATACGATTCTTTCTCGGCTCCAACATAGATTACTGAAGGGACATTCGATAAATACTAATATTATTGAGTTTTCATCTAGAACGATGGACACATTCTGATATGCTTGACAAACGGATTTATACCGATTTCTGCAAAGCGTTCGACAGCACTGATCATATTTTGTTGCCTTAAAATCACATAAATTTTGTTTCTCTGTGTGCTTTTTTAAGAGGATTAAATCATATCCATTGTCTCGTACACAGTATATATCTTTTAAGTCCAATGTGTCGAAAATGTTTAATGCATCTACCGGTGTCCTCCAAGGTCATTTGGGTCCAGCATTGTTTTTGTTGTTATTAATGATCTCCCATTCGTCATTAAATACGCGTAGGTGCTGCTGTATGCGAACGACATTAAACTTTACCTTTATCTTAATTCATCCACGCAGTGTGATTTACTGCAGGGTGGTTTTGAGCGCAGAGACCTTTGATGCAACTTAATCAAACTGTATTTACACGTGAAAAAGTGCAAGTGGCGTAAAATTATTCAATCGTCATATTATATTGGGAACAATGTTCTTGATAAGGTTGATAATTTTTTTTTTTTTTGTAGTAGAGTTCCCCAATAGAGCAATCTGGATCCGCCCCTGATAATTATTTATTATCATATTATTATTATTATTTATTAACTTTCTTGTTTTTCTATTATCCAGTTACCACCGATAGCTTTACAATATATTCGCTGTAAACGACAATAATATCGATAACATCGATATCTTCCCATCTCTATCAGCTGGCGTCTTTTTGTTTTTTTTTTTTGCCATTTGCTATCTCAAAGTCGAAATCGTATTAATACACAGTTTAGTAGTTCTTGCTCTATGCTTTTTAAGCAATGGACACCGAAAAAATATGTCGTACTTGCTTAGGACTTACCGGCCCATTACTTTCCATATTTGATGGTGGCTCTGGCAGCGACACAGGTTGCATTGCAGACATGTTAGGCGCCTTTACGAAAACCAAGGTAAGGTGGTTTTTTTTTTTGTGTATTAAAAATTATTTATAATTCACTTAACGGAAATGTACTTCGCAGCCACGACCCGCAGACAAACTACCAGAAAAGGTGTGTCTTATATGCATCAGTGAAATAAACCGTTGCTATTCGTTCAAACAGAAGTGCGAACAGTCAAATCGTACGCTGCGCCAGCTATTGCCGGACGCACTGCCGGAGGAACCAGATAAACCACTACCGGTGGTGACGGCTTTTTTGAAACTGGATAAGTACGCACAGGCAACACTGCCGCTTGCGAAGGAAACATTAAGTCAAGAGTCGCAAACGATTAAATTTGATGAGTTGCATGAAGAGACTACAATAGTAACAAAAATAGATGCAACCGCATCGCCAATAGCATTTGTCAGTGATATTCCGGCTAGTCACACGCAACATATAGAAGCTACGAAAAGCGTACAGGAGACGCTCAAAAAAACTTCAGTTAAACTGATTATGCATGAGGAAGATAGCGATATTGAAGCAGACGAAATTTTTGAAATAGATTCCGAATTGGATAATATCGATCACGAAAATTCAAGCACTAAATTGGTAAAATTGAACGAAAGCGCTGGCAGCATTATACTTCATGTTCAAAAAGACGACAACGTGCATTTTACAGAAATGATATATGATGAATCAACCGGTGAACTGCGTCCAAAGGAGGATGCAGTTTTGCCTACAATTACGGAAGAAACAGCGATTGATGTTGGCGCAAATTGTAAACAAGACGAAAACAAAGCGGAATATAAATTTACGATGTATAATAATGAAAATGGCGAAGCAGAATTTACGCCAAGTCCAGCGCCCGTACAAAATACGCACAGGAAAAGAGCAGCGGCAGCCGATACGGCGACAACAACATCGGGCACAAGCAAACCGCGCATAAAACGCATTTCCATAGAGAGCACAAACGATTTGACAACAGCGAAAACGGCGCTGGAATCAAGAAGACCACCGGCGAACAGCCAAACGGATGTAGTGGATGAATCAAAATTGCAATACTTCTGCGAACGCTGCAATGCAGGTTTTGCGCTGCAAAAATCTCTGGCCATACATCAAAGAAATCACAACTGCACACGGAAGTCTTACATGTGCGACACATGCGAGCGTGTATTTATATCAGCGGAATGCTTAGTCGAGCATCAGGCGGTGCACGAAAATGAACGGCAGAATTGCTCGGAGTGTGTACAGTCGTTTGAGACAAAAGAACAGCTAAGTAAACATATGATCGACAGTCATAAGCGTAGCTCTAAGAATCAGTGCGATGTTTGTCATAAAGGTGAGTCTTAGGCGCATCGGGAATAAAAGAATCGCCGTATATATAAAATAATAATTTCAACTCTCTCTCTCTCTCTCTCTCTCTCTCTCTCTCTTGTAGTTTTCACCATGTTATCCGCGCTCCGTGATCACATGCGTATACACACTGGCGAGAAACCATTTGTTTGTAAAATATGTCAGAAGGGCTTTACACAGAATGCCAATTTGCGTCAACACATGCTCCGTCATTTAAACACAAAGCGTTTCACTTGTGATCAGTGCCCCAGTGGTTTTGTTACCAAGGCCGAATTGGTTTCGCACAAACGTTCACACACCGGCGATAAGCCATATTCTTGTGATGTCTGCGCTGCAAAGTTTACTACATCCTCGTCGTTGATGAAACACAAACGCAAGCATACCGGCGAACGACCGTACGCCTGCCCGATGTGCCCCATGCGCTTTTCGGCGCTGAATGTACTCAAGAATCATCGACGCACACACACTGGCGAAAAACCTTTTGCCTGTCCGCATTGTTCTCGGCGTTTCACTCAGAATGGCGACTGTCTTATGCATCAACGAACGCATCAAGAGCAGGAGAAAATCTATTTATGTCCTGTGTGTGGTGATGAATTCAAAAATATGTCTGAAATGCGTGGCCATCTGACGGAACATACTCGTAAAGATAAATCGCTACGGTTTACAATATTGAACGATAGCAAAGCGAATGGTGCTGATGAAACATCGCCAAATCTGAAAGAAGGTGACGAAGCAGAGTTTATACAATTAACAATGGATATTTGTTAGATTAGTTAGTTATTTTAAAGCGGGAGAATAAGCAAGTAAAATTTGGCGGCGAGTGTTCAAAAGCAAGAGCGAAACCAAATAAATTACATCTACTTCATATGAATAATTACTTTACATTGTTGTGAATAGTTATCTTAGTGTAGTTTACTGATTTACACAGAAACGAGTTTCTCTATTTAGTTTAGGAATCTTTATTTTAACTAAAATTATGTATGAAACTTTTATTCTATAGTTCTATAGCTACGGATCTCATTAAGACAAAAACCTCTTAACATACCTTGCGGAATTACTGTCACCTTTAAGAGAACAATATTTGCGCTACGCCAGAAAAGATCACACATCACTGTTTTGGTATGGATCACTAACTCATAGGAAAATACACCATTACTCAAGAGCTTAACTTCCATAATTTCTATAGAAGTTGTGGGAATGCCGAAGTGTTGGGATTACAGTGGGCAAACATTGGCGTAAGACACGGATCGGAATCTAACCAGATAGATCACTGCAACCTTACTCATTCATCAAAATGTTTAAATTTTTTCATTTAAATACTGAAAAATACCGTAAGGTTTGTGTGAATTATGAATATATTTTTTTTAAACAATCGAACTATATATATATATTTCAAAATTACTTTATATATGTTCCTGCTATGATGAATAAAATTCTACTGTCACAAATGTAATTCTAAAATGTATTTTTCATCAATATCCTACTATGAAAACGAATTGAAAATCATCTCTTTTATACTTATTTTAAAGCTATGCAAAATCTCTTTTAACTGGTTTAAAATTTTGATAACATCTTTACTTTACTTTTATCAACAATAAACGATCCACTCTGCAACGGTGAAATCAGTACAATTAACTTCATCGATCTGGCAACATTCGCTTGTCATATGTTCAACTCAAATTTATAATATGCATGGCAACCCCGGTTTCCATTTGTCATATGGTTAAAAAGAAATTTACAATATATAAATAAATAAATACAGTTGCAAATCCTTTTTGAAAACTTAAAAAAGAGTTTTTGCCTTAACTTAATTCCAAGCAAAGCGATTGAAATGTTGAAAATGGCTGCGTCCGACCGAGATTTCGCCTTTACCTGTCGTTGTTGCAAACGATGTGAAATGGACGACACACAAGATACGCTAAAACTTCAATCGATTTACGCTAGTCCAACAGGATCGAGAGGTGCCCTTAGCATTGAACAGATATTTACAGAGATAACACCTAGGCTAGTAATAAGTCCCACAGATGGAATGCCTCAGGTAATCTGCATAAGCTGCGTAGAAAAAGTGCTACAAATACAGAAGTTCCTGAATATGTGTACAGAGTCGGAGCGAAACATGCGAAGCATAATTGAAAATGCCAAGCAAAAGGAACCTGTTAAGCCTAGAGATAAGAAATACAATTGTACTGAAACAATGATGGTGTGCAACGAGACAATAGTAAAGGAAGAGTTGGACGAGCTCCAGGAATGCAGCGAATGGACAGAAATAAAACTTGAAGATGATGATCCTACAAATGAACCAATGACAGAGAATCATTTTGAGGCAGATATTTGTAACCCAGCTCAACAAACACCAAACAAGTTAGTACCTATTTGTCAGTATTTATTACATTTCTCTATAAACCAAATTTCTTGCCCATCAGGTACTCCGAAGTAAATGTTGTGAATGAACCATTGACTGATGATGATAATAATTTCTTTTTGGATCAACTAGTTACAACAAACTCAAGCACTTCAAATTCTTATCGGAATGATATCGAACTGACCACTGATGATAGCAATGATAATGAACTCGAGCAAACTGAAAATTCGTAAGTATTTAAATATAACATCCTTCAGTATCTTAGTGTTTTTTTTATACTCTGCCCTCGAGTTATAAGTGTATCTCCTATCCTCCTTCCTTGATTTGCTGAAACCACTCATACACTCTGGTACGGGAAAAACAATCATCAGCATAAACTTAGCTCATCAATTGAAACGTTTCGATCACAGTTTACCAAGTTTAAAACAGACCTTAACATTTGTTCGATGCCACAAGAGTACAACTTCTAATAAAAATCATCTTAAACGATGGAGCTCATTTTGTGCTTAATGGCTTTGTCAATAAGCAAAATATGCGATATTGGACAACAACAAACGCACGTGAGCTTTAAGAGACTCAATTGCACACATAAAAAGTGACCATGTGGTGTAAATTTCATGCCGGAGATGTGATTGGACCGAAAATTGGAGTAATCGCTTTTAAAATTGTGACCACCGTAAATAAAATTTCGGTAGTTAGTTTTAATAATTTCGCTGCTTGTTAACTTCTTGATAAAAATGTAAACCTTGACTGACGTTTTGACGTTGACAGATTCTGAAAAAAGTTTAAAGGTGTGTTAGTATTAAAAATTGTTATTTCTCCATTGAGAAACGCTATACTAGTATGTGAAATATTCGCACATATAAATCATTTAAAAATGCTACATGGCATAACCATCGATAGCGGCCAAACTTCACAGAAATACTCTCTGGCCAATCGTAGGAGTGGTTTCAGGTTTCATTTTTACAATAATAGGTACATAGATACATCCTACTAATATTATAATCGAGAAAGTTTGTATGGATGTGTGGATTGTTACTAATTCACGCAAAAACTAATGAATGGATTTTAATGAAACTTTACTTTCACATATCAGAAATCAACCACGAGACTATTTTGAATATTGCCACATAATTTGATCAAAATCGGTTGAGCGGTTTCGGAGTGTATAGGGAACATACATACATACTTCCATTTTTATATACATATAGTATTTAGAAAATAAACAAAACAAGTCGCTTTTCTGCAGTCTTCTAGTTATAAATGAGGATTTCACAGCTCTTCTCCATTTGGCTTTTTTTGCGTAACATAAGTAAAAAAATGTACAAAATAAGTAAATTAATGGAACTATTATTCATTAAAAGTATTTTTTTTTTTAAATTAATACTTTGAACCAAAAAAAAAAAAAAAATAGAAAAGTATTTCGGGAAATGCAGTTCTTATTTTGTACAAGAGGCACAAAGCACAACTTGATGCTCTCCACAGAGACGTTGTTCGCATTTTACGCAGGAGGTGTATGTCTTTCGTCGTTTATGGGCGGGACAAATAGCGCAAATCTTGCGTTTTTTTACAGTTTTGTCACGATTTTCTTGTTCTGCGCTCTCATCATTAGCAATTGAATTTTCAATATTCGATCGAAGCGACGTAGACAATGTTGGCACTTCTAGCCTGTCTTTCATATGACTATCTACAAGAGCACAATACAATTTCTTCATGAAAGCAGCACGGCTGAGTGGCTTTTCATCTTTTTGAAACATGTTATGGGCGTAAATAACATAAGAGTTTATAAACGCCATATTCAGCATACCAAAAAAGTAGCACACTGGCCATCTATTTGTCTTGCGTGAACAGCTCATGACACGGCACATTTGATCAAAAGTGTCAACGCAACCTTTTGTTTTGTTGTAGAACTCGACCATGTAAGGTTTATTTGATTTTGGATTGACTGCTCCTTCTTCATTGCAAGATGACAATAAATATATTATTTTGTTCGGCTTCGGCTTGTATGAGAGAAGTGTCAGTTCGTTGTCGTAACAAAACATTGACGTGTTAATCTTACGACCCATTATATTTTTGAATTGACTCGGAATTTCTTTTTTATTGGAGCGGAGAGTTCCAACAATTGTAAGCTTATACGGTGGGCATAAAAGTGATTTTGCAAGAGGGATCGACGTAAACCAGTTATCTATGGTGACGTTTCTATTTGAGCCATGTATAGATTTTGTCAATTCCTTGACATAGTATTCACCAAGTGATAGGCTTGTGTCATTTGAGCCCTTTCCCAAATACTGCATAGCGTCAACCATATATTTCGTTCCACTATCGCACATCATCACCGTTTTGAGCCCATATTTTGCCGGCTTGTTTGGAATGTACATACGAAAACTGCATTTACCCCTGAACGCCAGTAGTTGTTCATCAATCGTAAGATACTCGCCAGGAGTATAATTATCGCGACATTTTTGGATAAACATCTCCCAAATGTTCCTAATTGGAGCAAACTTGTCTCCAATCAATTGCATCCGTAGTGATTTATCGTCGAATCGAAGACAACCCATAAGGAACTTGAATCTTGCTTTTGTCATTATTGAAATATATGTCATTCCGCAGTAAGATCTATCAAACATTTCGTCTGCAGACAGATGCTGATCTTTTTTGACTGCTGTCAATACTAACATTCCAATCAATGCTGCTATTTCATGCGAAGAAGTTTGCTTTCTTTGGGCTTCGTCTGAAGTTTCAAGTAACGTAGACTGACGACTAGCAATCTCAACGTTTGTCCATTGAACGATTTCGTCTATAATCTCGGGAGTAATAAACATCTGGAAGCACTTCAGTGGGTCAGTTATATTTCTGCATTGACGTTTTGGTCCGCGAGCTTGATATACAATGTTTAGACCCCGACGATGAGATTTTCCTTTTTTCGTTGACCACTTATGGTGGTTTTTTCCCCGTAAAATAGTATTGTTCAAAGAAATTATGCTTGACTTGGCTTTCAAAAGATATAAAGGGATGTTATAGTCACTTTCGTCGCTTGAAACCTCTTCCAAGCTTGTTTCCTCGTTTCTTCCGATTTCTTCTTCAGAATCGTTTTCGTCGTTGTCTTCATCATAGTCGAGCTCATCGTCTGGTTCACAGTCATCATCGCACATTGCAAGGAATTTTTCAATTTCCTCGTCGCTCACCTTTTTTTTGGCACTCATTTTATATTTAGCCTAATACACACCCAAAAAAGAAGAAATAAAAAAAAACGTACAATATTTACTTCGAAACAAAAAAACTCACACAAAGTTCATCGTTGGTCATTTTGACCACGCAAATTAAAAAATATAACACTTACACGCGACGCACGAAGCCCACCAACTGTTTCTTTAACAACCACCGTATTTATAGGCAACATTGCAGAATCTTCCTCTTTCATATGCACTCCATCTTCTACAAACACCGTAGTTATATGCAACGGTGCAGAGTCTTCTTCTTTCACATCCACTCCATTTTCAACAAACATTGTATTTATAGGCAACGGTGCAAGGTCTTCATCTTCCAAATCAATTTCTTCTTTAACAACCACGGTATTCATCGGCATTGATGTAATATTTTCAACTGTCAAATCCCTTTCTTCTTTGACAACCACCGCATTCATTGGCATTGATGCAAGACCTGCATCTTCAAAATCCATTTCTTCTTTAACAACAACTGTATTCATCGCCATTGAAGCAAATTCTCCATCGTTAGCACTCATTTCCATTTTTACAGAATCCATTGTAAAGCTTCGTTTAGCAATAAACGTATGTATTAATTTTTTACTCGTCCCCGTTTGTAAATGAAGCGTTCTCACTGTTTTTGTTTTGAAACATATGGTATCGCAGTGTTGCCAGATGTGCCCTTTTTTTGTCAACAAGTTTGTAAAAATGCTCATTTGTAATCTCAGCGACAAATTTATTTGATACATCGCTATAGTTGGTGCGCTACTCCATAAAGTTCTGTGATTCGATCGAATTTGATGCAGAAATCATGATTTTATGTATTATACATCCTTACTAAAATTTAGTAACCCAACAAACGGTGGTTGTTGTTGTGCTGTATCAGGTACCGAAACGTCGGAATCCTCAAACCTCCAACAAAGACAACATAGTTCCATTCTCTCCTCCTTAGTCCAAGAAGTGAAAATGGAGGTAGTTGACTTGTGAGTTGAAATCTTGATAAATTCTCCAAATAAATATTAATTGTCGCACAAATTTCATCGACGTTAACGCCCGAGGATAAAATGCACCATCATCTGCATAGGTCGCCAATTTTATACAGGGAGGGGAAGAGGCATCTTTGCCAAATAAAGGTTGAACAGGAGAGAGGAGAGAACTCCACCCTGCGGAACACCCATCTTTAACTTTCGATATCCCGACCTCACACCCGACCTATGCCCTTCTACCATTAAGATAGTTCAATAGCCATCGCTTCGTTTTGTCAGGTAGTAAGGTGGAGTGTAGGTCTTGAAACAAGATTGCATGATCAACTGAACTAAAAATGGTGATTTCACTTAATATTTTATATTTAGATTATAAATATAAAATATTTAAAATATACTTTATATTTAGATTATAATACGGCAATGTTGAAATGCTCGCTATGGTTTCTTATTTTTTTTTTTTTCGTATTTAGTTTTAATTTTGACCATCAAAAGTTATATAATATTGCACATATTTGAAGTGGATTAAAATTGTTTTGCAAAATTTTGACAGACACACAAAGTACATTAAATAAAACCTTTTAAAAATCAAAACCATTTAATTTCAGTTCTCGTTTGTCCAAAAAGAAAAATGTACGAAAACAAACTAGTAAAAAAGCTCACAAATGTAAATACTGTGGTCGCGCTTACGCATTCAATAACACACTTATCCGACATCTCCAAACTCACCTTGGTAATGAAATCTACAATTGCAATCTTTGTCCGCGTGGCTTCACATTGGCCTCCGAACTGCGAAATCATAGTCGTGAACACGAAAATGAGGATGCTGAAACCAGAGAAAGAAATCTAGCTGCAAGAGAAGAGAAAGATGCTGAACAGGAGTACCAGTTAAAAACAAAAGGCTTTACCGAAAATGCCAAATTAACACCCGATTTTAATAGTAATATTTTATTTTTGACGCAATGCTTTTATCATGTTCTTATGTATCTATTTTTCTTGCTTTTTAATCCATCACTTTTGAACACCAGAAGAAAAACGTAAAAGAAATACAAACAAATCGCTCAAGTGTGATATGTGCGATATGCGGTAAGTCTGATATTTGATTTAATTTCGTTAAAATTTCAATTTTTTTGTTGGTTTTAAGCTTCATTTCTAACTGGTTTTTACGCTGCCACATGCGGAAACACACTGGAGAGAAGCCATTTAAGTGTGATTTCTGCGATGTAAGGTAAGGTTTATTATATATTTGTCTTATTATTGATATATATATATATATATATATATATATATATATATATATATATATATATATATATATATATATATATATATATATATATATATATATATATATATATATCTCTCTCTCTCTCTCTCTCTCTCTCTCTCTCTCTCTCTCTCTCTCTCTCTCTCTCTCTCTCTCTCTATATATATATATATATATATATATATATATATATATATATATATATATATATATATATATATATATATATATATATATATATATATATATATATATATATATATATATATATATATATATATATATATATATATATATATATATATATATATATATATATATATATATATATATATATATATACATATATACATACTTACTATATTAATTTTACAGCTGCAGTCAGAAAGCACATTTACGTATACACATGCGAACACACACTGGTGAAAAACCATACAAGTGTGAATATTGTGATCGTGCTTTTAAACAAAGTTCCCATTTGATCGTGCATCTTCGCGTACATCTTGGCGATAATGTCTACACTTGTGAGCTTTGTCCTCGTGGTTTTCAGTTGAACTCAGAACTGCAAAGCCACTACGATGAACACAAAAATGAAGATGCTGAGACCAAAGAGAAAAATCTAGCTGCACGAAAAGCTTACCATTTAAAAAGGCAAAATAGCATCCAGCCGAGGGAAAAAACGTTCGAGTGTGATAAGTGCGACAAACGGTAAGTGGATTTTTAAAATTAATTTTTAAACTCTCCGAACTCATGGAAACAACACTTAGAAATGTTACCAGCTGGACGGGCTACTACTCTGGCTCCAAATAATACAAAGTTTATACTCTTTAGAAGTACACTCATACTATTTGCAGACAGTGCAAAATTATTAAATTTTTACAAAAATAACCTGAATAGAAGAAAATATAATTTTTTTTTTTATTTTGGTTAAATATTAATTTTTTTGCACTTATAATTCACAAATAGTTTTTACATAATTTTGTTTTATTAATTAATTAGTTATTTCACTTTTTTATGCATTTTATCAGTTGTAACTAAGTTGAGTTTTGCAGTAGAAACTACGACTACAGCCATAAAAAATGTGCAGAGTTTCTTTTGTCAGAATACGAATAGCAATATGAAAAAACATGGCATGAAAGTATTTTTAGGAAGGAGAATTTGAAATATATACTTATCAATACAAAACTTAAATTTCAATCAATTATATCATACTATGATTGATAAATGATATTCTGTTTTAATAAATATTTTCTACATTTTCAGTTTCGCAGAAAAACGACGTTTGCATCTCCACCTGAAAACACACATTGATGAGAAGCCGTTCAACTGTAAATATTGTCCTTACACTGCAGTCGAAAGTTCCAATTTTAACACGCATTTGCGAAAGCATCTTGGCGATGAAATCTACAATTGTGAAATTTGTCCTTGCAGCTTTCGGTTAGCCTCCGATCTGCGAAAACATTCTGTGGAACACAAAAATGAGGATGCTGAGACCAGAAATAGAAATTTAGCTGCAAGACAAAAAAAAGATGCTGAACTGGAGCTAAATTTGATAACATTGGTAGTTCCAGCTAAAGTTAGTGGCGTAAAAAAAAAAACATATAAAAGAAGTCGTAGTCTAAATAGAGAATGTAACGATATAAACATTTAACAATGAATGATTTTTTTTATTATAAATAAATAAAATTATACATTTGTATGTGTATATACGAGTATATCGAGGCCGTAGCCAGGGATTTTTCTGGGGGTTTTTGGTGCCCAGTATATTTTTTTACTACTTGATACTTAAAATCTGTTACTATAAAACTACATAAGACTTAGAGTATAGCCCCCAGTTGAAGCATTCGGCGGTAGTCACTTCTTGAGTAAGTAGTCAGTTTAAAAACAAACTTGACGAACTGACCAACACACAATAACTATTTTAACTTAATAGCAAAACGTTTAAACAAATGTACAGCATGACAATCATATACAGGGTATCTCTAAGTCGAGCCACGTTCTTTCTTGTTATTTTTGATTTTCAGAGTAAACATCACTCAATGGTTTTTTTCTTTTCTTAATTTTTTATAAAATATAGTTGTGTTTTTTTCTAGGACATCAATTTCTTTCTCTATTTAAGCATATTCTTGAAAATATGCAAAATAAATGGTCGAAGATTACATCATGAAAATCGATGTTGCAATAGATCCCGTGGCGATACATTTATATTAGTATATTTGTGTTTTACATATAATGAAAAGGTCTTGGCATTCTAATGAAAATGAAAGTTTATTACTTTTGAAACTACTAAGTGGATTAACCTATTTTACACTATGTGAGAGCATTTGAGCACCTCTGCTTTATGCGGTGTTCAGACAATAACTTGTATGTGACACGTTTCAAATATGAAATTGTTCAAACAAAAAAAAAATGCAATAAATGTAATTCTAAATTGTATTTTTCATCAATTTCAAACTACGATAACATATTGAAAATCGTCTCTTTTACACTTATTTTAAAATTATGCAAAATCTATTGAGAAAAGAATAAAGGGATTCATTGTCGACGGTGAAAATACAATCAGTACAATTAACTTCATCGATCTGGCAATATTTGCTTGTCATATGTTCAACTCAAATTTAAAATATGCATGGGAACACTGGTTTCCATTTATCATATGGCTAAAAAGAAATATTACAAACTCAATATGTAAATAAATATTAAATACAATTAAATTGGAAATCCCTTTTCAAAACTTAAAAAAGAGTTTTTGCCTTAACTTACTTCCAAGCAAAGCGATTGAAATGTTGAAAATGGCTGCGTCCGACCGAGATTTCACCTTTACCTGTCGTTGTTGCAAACGATGTGAAATGGACGACACACAAGATACGCTAAAACTTCAATCGATTTACGCTAGTCCAACCGGATCGAAGGATGCACTTAGAATTGTTCAGATATTTAAAGAGATAACGCCTCGGATAGTAATAAGTCCCACAGATGGAAAGCCTCAGGTAATCTGCATAAGCTGCGTAGAAAAAGTGCTACAAATACAGAAGTTCCTGAATATGTGTACAGAGTCGGAGCAAAACATGCGATGCATAATTGAAGATGCCAAGAAAAAGAAACCTGTTGAGCGTAGGGATAAGAAATTCGATTGTAGTGATACAACGATGGTGTGCAACGAGACAATAGTAAAGGAAGAGTTCGACGAGTTCCAGGAATGCAACGAATGGACAGAAATAAAACTACAAGATGAACCAATGACTGGGAATGATTTTGAGTCAGATATTTGCAACGCAGCTCAACAAACACCAAACAAGTTAGTAGTAGTAGTTGGGCAGTATTTATTACATTTCTCTATAAACCAAATTTCTCGCCCATCAGGTACTCCGAAGTAAATGTTGTGAATGAACCATTGACTGATGATGATGATTCCTTTTTGGATAAATTAGTTACAACAAACTCAAGCACTTCAAATTCTTTTCGGAAGGATGTCGAACCGACCACTGATGATAGCAATGATAATGAATATGAGCAAACAGAAAATTCGTAAGTTAAATATTATATACTTAAATATCTAAGTTTGTGCAAAGAAGATCGATGTTCGTTGTCTTGTATTTCCTCTCTTCCTTGCTTACGGGAAGAACAATCATCAGCATAAACTTAGTTCAACAATTGAAACGTTTCGGTCAAAGATTTCCAAGTTTAAAACAGATCTTAATATTTGTTCGAAGTTAATTTTTCGACCGATGCCACAAGAGTGCAATTTTTGAGAAAAATCATCTTAAACGATAAAGCTCATTTTTTGTCTAATGGCTTTGTGAATAAGCAAAATATTCGTTATTGGACAACAACAAACGCACGTGTGCTTTAAGAGACTCCATTGCATACATAAAAAGTGACCGTGTGGTGTAAATTTCATGCCAGAGATATGATTGGAGTAATCGCTCTTAAAGTCGAATCAAATTCCAAACTTTGCTCGTTAACTTCTTGATAAAAATGTAAACCTTGACCGACGTTTTGACGTTGAAAGATACTGAACAAAAAATAAAAAATAATAAAGGTGTGTTAGTATTGACAATTGTTATAACTCTATTGAAAAACCTTATACTAGTATTTGAAATAAACGCACATATGAATCATTTAAAAATGCTACATGGCATAACCATCGATAGCGGCCAAACTTCACAGAACTACTCTCTGGCCAATCGATGGAGTGGTTTCGGGTTTCATAGCATACTTACAATCATAGGTACATAGATATGTACATACAAAGATACATATCTACATGATACTTTCATTTACATATGTATAGATGTACATTTACATATGTATATAACGAGCAAACTTGAAATGCTTTCTATGGTTTCTTATACATTTTTTATTAAAAGTTATATAATACTGCACATATTTGAAGTGGATTAAAATTGTTTTGCAAGTTTTGAATATGACAAACACACAAAGTAAATTAAATAAAAGCTTTTAAAAATTAAAAACCATTTAATTTCAGTTCTCGTTTGTCCAAAAATAAACATGTGCTAAAACAAACTGGTAAAAAAGCTTACAAATGTAAATACTGTGGTCGGTCTTACGCATTCAATAACACACTTATCCGGCATCTCCAAACTCACCTTGGTAATGAAATCTACAATTGTGAACTTTGTCCGCGTGGGTTTCAATTGTCCTCCGAACTGCGAAATCATAGTCAGGAACACGAAAATGAGGATGCTGAAACCAGAGAAAGAAATCTAGCTGCAAGACAAGAGAAAGATGCTAAACAGCAGTACCAGTTAAAGACAAAAGGCTTTACCAACAATGCCAAATTAACACCCAAAAGTAGGAATATTTTTTTTGTTTTTGAGCCAACTCTTTTATTATATCCTTATGTATCTATGTTTCTTGCTGCTTTATCTAACTTTGTCGGACGCCAGAAAATAAACCTATAATAAAACCTGAGAAAAAAATTCACAGGTGTGACATCTGCGAAATGCGGTAAGTCCGATATGTGCCTTATGTTTCTAAAATGTCTAATTGTTTTTAATTTTGCAGCTTTTCTTGTAGCTTTAATTTACGCAGACACGTGCGCAAGCACACTGGAGAGAAGCCATTTAAGTGTGATTTCTGCGACGTAAGGTAAGTGTAATATATATTTATCTTATTATTGTAAAATCTATTTACTATTTTAATTTTTCAGCTGCAGACAGGAAGCACATTTGCGTATTCACATGAGAACGCACACTGGTGAAAAACCGTACAAGTGTGAATATTGTGATCGTGCTTTTACACAAAGTCCCCATTTGATCATGCATCTTCACAAACATCTTGGCGATAATGTCTACACTTGTGTACTTTGCCCTCGTGGGTTTCAGTCCAATTCCGAACTGCAAAACCACTATGATGAACACGAAAATGATGATGCTGAGACCACAGAAAGAAATTTAGCTGCACGAAAATCTTACCATTTAAAAATACTGGAAAATAATCATCCTAGAAGAAAACCATATGAGTGTGACCAGTGCGACAAACGGTTAGTGATCTTTTTAAAATTATTTTTTAAACTCTTCACACATATACTCTGCGTGCTCATGGAAACTACTCGTGAATATAAGACAAATAAGGAAAACATGTACATATTACTTTTTGGAAAATTGTTAAAAAAGTCAAAATTAGACATCGCTCTATCCATTTAGAAACGCAGAGTGATCTAAAATATTTTTAAGAGTAAAAATTATCATACTATTGTTCTTTTGATACATGCGGGAAAATGCATTTTCAAATATAACCATTTCTTTTACTGTTTCAATAAATATGTTCTAAATTTTTAGTTTCGCTGAAAAACAACAATTGTGCTTCCACATGCGAACACACACTGGTGAGAGGCCGTACAAGTGTCAATATTGTAACTACGCTGCAATCAAACGAAACAATTTAATCAGGCATCTCCGACAGCATCTCGGCAATGAAATCTTCAATTGTGAACTTTGCCCTCGTGGATTTTGGCTCGCCACCGAACTACGAAAACATTGTGTGGAACACAAAAATGAAGATGCTGAGACCAGAAAGAAAAATCTAACGGCAAGACAAGAAAAAAATGCAGAACTAGAGCTAAAATTGGCAACGTCGGTGACATCGGCTACAGTGGTTGACGTGAAACAAAATTATAAAAGAAGTAGAAGTAGATTAAATAAGAACAAGTGAGCTAAAGTCAAGATTATCGAATAAATTAAACCCTCCATAGACTTGTATTTGTCTCTAAATTTTACATTATACTTACTATATTGAAAAGTAGGCTAAGAAAATAATATAAAATCAAATTTTTAATGCCAGTCTATAAAGTTTTAATAAATTTCAGATAGACGGACAAACGCGAAGGCTACATCGACTTGTTTCATGGTGCTAATCACGATTCTTTATATACTTTATTGGCTTCCGATTCTTCCTTGGCTTTGGTTATATATTTTGATATAGATTGCAAATTTTTGTTTAGTGTTCGATGCGTTTTTATATGCATCACAAACTTTCAGACTTTCGTACTCTGTTAAAATAGGGCGGGCAGAACAACCGATACTGCACTGCTGAAGCTAACGGGAGTAATTTAAACATCACTTGATCACAATGGAGATAGAATGTGCGTTTGATAATAAAAATCAGATCAGACGGAGTGAAAATGGAATATATTTCCTGGTCTATGCGGATGACATTATTGCATGTGGGAAGTTTGAAGAAATACTCTGTAACATAATGAACATAGGACTCAAAATTACAGAGGATTGATGTAGGAGGGTGGGACTAAACATCAACCACACCAGAACAGGCATTGTACCATTTACTAGGAAACACAAGTTGTCTAGACTAAAGGAAATCAAACTCGAAAGGGTTGTAGTGATGGTTAGCCAGGAAGTTAAATACTTAAGACGACCTTAAGACAGTAAGCTTTTATGAAAAAAAAAAATCAGTATGTATATGTACTACGGCACAGTACGCACATGCTTAAGCACTGCGTTGGAAGTAATTCTAAATCTAACAGAATCTCATATTTCGAGTTTTTCACGCAATTGTTGCATCTCCAAACTTAGTTTTGAACCGATATCTCAAAGCTTGTTATCTAACCGACATTGAAAAGTATAGACAAACATGTCTAAATTGCTTAGCTCGACGAGCTTATAACGAATATAAATACTTTATGGAATGTCCGATGCTTTTTTAATGCGTTCCATTGTCAGTGACAAAATAATAAAATTATTCACACACTATAATACGGCGTATACATAATGGCCGGTCACAAAAAGACTGCAGTCCACATAGGAAAACAAGTTAGTTTGAATTATTAGCTAAGTCTCAATGTCAAAACGGATAGTGTAAATAGGGCTTAAATGGCTAAAACCAAAATAGCACAGCCGATCTTGCAACACTGTCTTGCAATCAAATACAAAGTTTATGTGCTGCATGGCAACACTGGCTTCCATTTATCATATGGTTGAAAAGAACTTTACAAATATTGCTAGTTTGAGTATAATAACAAGTAAAATTAAATACTATAAAATTTATAAAGATTGAACCAGTGCAAATTTTTGTTTTGAGTCAAATTAAGCCTTTCAGCTAAAACGACGGAAGTGATGAAAATGGCTTCATCTTATAAAGAATTCTCATTTATGTGTCGTTGTTGCATACGTTGCGAAATGGACAACACACAAGATACGCTGAAACTTCAATCGCTTTACAATAGTCCGACAGAATCGATTGATGTCCTGAGCATTGCAGATATATTCAGAAAGTTAACGCCGCAGATAGTAATTAGTCCCACAGATGGAATGTCTCAGGTAATCTGTATAAGCTGCGTGGAAAAAGTGCTGCAAATGCAGAAGTTTCTGAATATGTGTATAGAATCCGAGCGAAACATGCGGTGCATAATTGAAGACGCTCAGCAAAAAGAATCTGTTGAGTCTACGGATAAAAAATACAAATTTACTAATACATCGTTTGTGTGGAATGCTACAATTGTTAAAGAAGAGTTTGAAGAATTCCAGGAAGTCACCCAATGGACGGACAAAAAATTTCAGGATAATGCACTGACAAACCAAGCAATTAAACAGGAACCAATTACGCAGGATGATTTTAAACAAGACACGTTAGTACATTTTTGGCTATATTGATGATATTTGTATGTATGTACATATATAAAATTTATTAAACCATCAGATACTTCGAAATTAATGTTGTGAATGAACCATTGACTGATGAAGATGTTTTGGCAGATAACCTAGTAACAACAAGCTCGAGCGCTTCAAATTATATTGGTAATGATATCGGGCCGACAACTTATGATAGAAATGATGAAAGTGACAAGGAATGTGAGCCAACAGAACAAACAAAAAATTCGTGAGTATACGCTATTTTAATAAAAGTATATACTTGTTTTATTTTATACCATTCAACAAAACGTATCAGTATCAGTTTGTCAGAAAGTTAGTAACGGTGTAAAAGGTGTCATCTTAGACCCCATAAAGTATATATATATATATATATATATATATATATATATATATATATATATATATATATAGACCCCATAAAGTATATAATATATATATATATATATATATATATATATATATATATATATATATATATATATATATATATATATATATATATATATATATATATATATATATATATATATATATATATATTCCTAATAAGATCGACGAGTCGAGTCTATATAGATGTATCCGCCCGTCTTTGTGTTGCTGCGCATTTTTTATGTGAAACATCTAACATTGCAATTCTATCAGACAACTAGGCTGCGTTGAAAGCACTAAACTCCAACGTAATTACAACAAACAACCCAGTTTTAGGGGTAGCCCCAATAAAATTGCATCATTCACGTCTATGTCAAGTTTTACAAAAAGATTTTTTTTTTTGATAGCTAATTACGTTATTTGAACTTACATATGAATGGTATGAAAGCTTCGAAGTTAACTATTTTTCTATCTTGTTTTATAATTATTTTTGCATAATTTAAAAAAACAAATACGAAAGGCGTTTCGAGTGCCCCACATGTCCAAAATATTTTGTGACACGACAAAAACTAACTCGGCATTTAGTTTCTCACATTGAAACAAAGACATTTGTTTGCGAAATTTGTGGCAAAGCGTTTAGAGCAGTACATCATTTGGCTGCTTCACAAAAAGTGGCACAGCGAAGAAAAACCACATAAGTGTGACCATTGTGATATGTGGTAAGTCAGTTAATTAAGAATAAAATTAGTATAATAAAATAAAAATATTAACTTCATTTCAGCTTTCGCTTCGCTAAAAATAAGCGTAAGCACATGAGAATACATACGGGTGAAAGGCCATACACATGTAAATACTGTGACCGCGGGTTTGCATGCAGTTCCTCACTTACCAGCCATCTCCAAACGCATCTGGGCAATGAAATCTATAAATGTGATCTTTGTCCACGTGCCTTTCCATTGGCCTCTGAACTGCGAATCCATTATCCGGAACACAAAAATGAGGATGCTGAGACCAGAGAAAGAAATCTAGCTGCAAGACAAGAGAAAGATGCAGAAGAGGAGCACCGTGTAAAGACAATAGGTTTTATTAAGAATCCCAAATTAAAAGCCAAAATCAATGGTAATATACCTATATATAAATATAGTTAGAAGCAACAATTTTATAATATTCTTATATGACCATCATTCTTTCTTTATAACATTTTTTTAAACCAGAAAAAAAAAGAAATAAAACTCACAAGTGTGACATCTGCGACATGTGGTAAGACTAATATTTACACAAATTTACCGAAAAGTTCTTATAAGTTTTAGTTTTCAGCTTCGCTAGAGATATGGAATTAGCCAGACACATGCGAATCCACACCGGTGAGAAGCCATTTAAGTGTGATTTTTGCGATGTAAGGTAAGTGTGATATTTATTTTGCTAGTTTTTCAAAATTTCTAGTTACTATTTTTATTTTACAGCTGCAGTCAGAAAGTACATTTGCGTACTCATATGCGAACACACACCGGGGAAAAGCCGTACAAGTGTGAACATTGCGATCGTGCTTTTGCACAAAGTGCACATTTGATCGGGCATCTTCGCATGCATCTTGGTGATAATGTTCACACTTGTGAACTTTGTCCTCGTGGATTTCAATCGAACTCAGAACTGCTAAAGCACTATGAGGAACACAATGATGAAAATGATGAAACTAGAGAAAAAAATCTAAATGCACGAAAAGATTTTTATTTGAATTTACAGAAAAGAAACCAGCCTAGGGAAAAACCATACGAATGTGACCAATGCGGCAAATGGTAAGTGACATTTAATAAATTAATTCTTAAACATTTACCACATGCACACTGCAAATTCAATGAAACGGAACTTAAAAATTTAACCCGGTAAGGTAACTCCTCTGGCCGTGGAGTCAATCCAAACCAAAGAGAGAGAGAGAGACAGCGAGAGAGAATTCTGCAGATCCCCAAGATAGCTTTAGGTATCTGAACACAACGACATAGAGTTTATCTTGTATGTAAAGACGTGACACAACGACCCACATTCTTGCGAGCCAACACCACACTCACATAAAGCGGTGGTCCAGATTAGCCGCGAAGAATAACTCAAATGCAAACTTAGCCATAGTACTACTGCAGAAGAACGCAAGTCCTACTCTGAGAATGATTAAAACAGTTTTATTGTTCACGATAGCAGTTAATACAGATCTCTGTTACATAGGCATGTTATGAAATTGGGTGCCACATCGAAAGGTGAAAGCTGAATCGAGTTAGGTTTGGCGTTAAGTGTCACAAACAACAGTTGATATTGTATAAATACAGTATATTTTACGATACATTAATAAAGATCTAAGACCTCGGAGATCATAATATATAGAACAAACTTTTTCAACTTTATTAAAAACACTAGCAATTGAAATACTAAACCGAATTCAAAACATTATTTAAATCGAAGCAACCTTACGAAATATATAAAAAGCAAAGTTAATTCCAGCATTCCAGAGCAAAGGAAAAGTGTGAAGAGTATTTTAGCTTAAATACCATCTCCAGCTAGCTTTTCTTTTTCTATTTTTAATATTCCATTTTTAAACAATGAAAGTATTATTTAACAGCTCGCCAAGACGATTCGATATAGCTATGTCCGTGTGTCTGGATGTCTGAATTAATACGGGTAATTAGTCCCACACTTTTCATCCAAACTTACTATAAATCGGTAATGCGAATCTCTGGGCCGTCATATATTCATGCTTTGCAAGTGGAAATATCGAGCACTCTTTTAGCGGTAGTTGCCAATCAAATCCAAAATTTTTGTGTTTTTTTTTTTGCTATTACATTTGAAATGTAAGATGGAAGGTTGAATGGACCATATTTAAATAAATAGATAAATAGGCATGACTGGTACACTATACTGACAGGCTCTAATGCTCATTTTAAAGTTTTTATATTGAAAACAATTTTGTTTGTAAAACTTTTTTATTTATTGAGCTGTATCACACTAAACGTTTTCTCTTGTTGTTTTTTTTTAATAATTTACATGGAGTATACTTAACATAAACCATTTTCACTGTGGTACTACAAAGTTATGGTATAAATCTTGTTCATCTTGCGCTCGTTGCAACCTCAAACCCAAATAAGTGTTTTTTTGGTGCTCCGATTTTATTTATTTTAACATATCCTATTACAACCCCTTTTTAGTGGTAGACGTGTGAGTCTCGATCAGACTTATCAGAATAACTTCGTTATTACGCGTATATGTAATATAGTGCTCGATCTGCAGTCATTTTCGTCGACTACCATCCATAATAATTTTTAATAGTGATATTTCTAAAATTAACGAATCATTTTAATGTTTCAATAAGAATGTTTTAATTTTTCAGTTTCGTTGAAAAACAACTATTACGCATTCACATTCGAACACACACTGGTGAGAAGCCGTACAAGTGTAAATATTGTCCGTACACTGCGATCCAAAGTACCCCGTTAATCCGGCATCTCCGTACGCATCTTGGCGATGAAGTCTACCATTGCGAACTTTGTCCTCGAGGCTTTCGGTTAGCCTCCGATCTGCGAAAGCATTGTGTTGAACACAAAAATGAGAATGATGAGACCAAACAAGCAAATCTAGCTGCAAGACAAAATAAAGATGCTGAAATAGAGCAAAATTGTATAAAATTGAATAGTCGTAAAAAGTGCCGCAGCGAAAATAAACCACAGAAGTGCGACTAAAGAGAGATATGCGGTGGTAAGCTAGTAGATTTATTTAAAAATATAAATGGCTGTTCTGTTTCTCACTTTTGAGAAAGAGTTGCGAAAGTGAATTCGATAAAATGAGACGCTGAATTCTGTTGCTCTGCTCTACTATACAATTAATGCCATTTTAACAGCCAGATTTTTTTTTAAGCCCAATACTGAGATCGAAGATAATTTTTGCTACCAAAATTGTAAATTATTACTGCTATGTCAAACAAACAAAAAACAGTGTTCCCAAATCAACTTGAAATTTGTACTATAATTAGATATTTATTTGGTGAAAAGTTTGATTATTTCTTTGGTTTTTTCTGACGGAAATGTGAAAGGTCACACTGTTTTTTTAACAAACATTTTATTTATCTGAGTACTCGAACAGTTCATGCCGAACGTTTTTGATTGTTGTTTGACAGCGTTTTTTTATGTGAAGTTTTTTCGGTATCAAAAATTTTCATCGAACGCAGTATTGAACTTTAGACTGCAATTTAATCAAATTTTTTATATCCACTTTTCTACTTTTTTTATCTATTTTTTCTGACACCAGAGAGAAAAACGGAGAATGGTACTTGCAATATTTTAGTAAAATCTTCAAATTACTTTTAGATTCTTTTCTTTCTAACTTTAATTTACTCAGACATATGCAGTAACTTACTGTCGAGAAGTGTTTTGTGCGAAATAAGGTAAGTGTGATATTTCTTTGGCTTATTTTTATAAAATTTAACTTACATTTTTATTTCAGAGAATTTATTTCGTACAAGTGTCAATATCGCGATTGCGTCTTTGCTAATTACACATTTAATCAGGCTTCTTCGCATGCAGTGGATTTCGGATTTCGTGGATTTCGTTTGTTCTTAAAACTGTAAAAATTGGCGAGCACAAAACAAAAAATTTATGCTGATACCTGAGAAACAAATCTAGCTTTAAGAAAAATATAAGAAGCTGAACTGGAACTTTAGTTAACCAAAATAAGAGAGAAAAAAAAAACGAATAAATAATGAGCAATATTAAAATACGACTGCATTACAAATTTTGTGGTGTCATAGGGAAGCTAGCGACGATGCTTCAAGCAATGTCAAAATATATGTAGAGTATGTAACATTGCGAAAGAAAATTCAAATGCTCTACACCTTTCAAGAAATAACTTGCATTATTCACGTCCTAATACACAACAGACACTGAAAATCCATAGCCTAAATAGGGTTTAGCTCGCAAATACAACAGCTGATCTTGGCACTCTGTTTCGAAGGCGTTATATGTTCAGTACAAATTTATAAGATGTACGGCTCGCGATTATCATATGGTTTAAAATAATCGTTACTAACAAATGTTACAACTCGGATAAATAACAAATAAAATTAAATAGCAAATCATTTATCTAATAAGCTTAAACAAGGCCAACTAATTAAAACCTTCACCCTATACTTCGGAAACGGTGAAAATGCCTGCGTTGAATGCATATTTCGCCCATACCTGACGTTATTGTATACAATGTTAAATGGACAACACACAAGTTACGCTGAATCTTTAATCGCTTTACTATTGTCTGACAGGGCTGGTTTTTTTCGTTTTTACGATTAGGAGTTATGAATTGTACAACGAAAAAAGGCTACACTGTACTACGGTGAAAGTGGAACCACTAACCATACAATATATGGATATATCATTTCATATACGAAAATGTCACTTCAAATTGCTTCAGCGACAGCATGCTTCTCACAATTGTTAAAGAAAGAGAGCAAGAGAGTCAACGACGCGACTGGTCCCAGAGCATGTGTTCGGATATGTGTTCGTACATATATATATGAACGAACACACATCAAAATGTATTTTTATTAAAGTAAAGAATTTATCTGAAGGTGCTTTCAGTTTTAAATTACTATTGACGTAGCCAAAATTTTTATTGAGTATTAATTACTCAGAAGAACACTGTACTTCATCAGACTGTTTCATCAGGTTAACACATTTTTCGCAGTCATGCTTCTGCAATAACTTATACAATAGATACCATGCAAAATAACGTAATGCATTTCTATTAAAAGTACCTTCAATATTTAAATTTGTTGCTTCTAAAGGCAGTTCTAATTCTTATTCCTCGTCTGAGCAAAATCGAATCATCATCATCTAAAGACTTAGAAAACTCTTTAGATGTCGATTTATTTGAGCCAGTATCTTCAACATAGTATCTTTTATTAATGCAGCATACTTCGTGTGGATATTTGAATTCGTGAAAGTACGTTCTCATTTCCAATAGGGTTGTGTGGGCAACATTGTTTCGTTGTAATGCACACCTATATGGATTTTTATCGAATAAAACATGACTATTGAGACAGTCAAATAGTCTGTTTATTTTGTCACTAAATGTAGCCGTAGCCTCAGCACTTTCCTTACATTGAAGAAATCCTGTGAAAAAACTTGAATTTCATATTTAACTTTCATTTTTTCGAACGCACTTGGATTTATATGGTTCGGTGTCAATTTAGGGCAGAGTCGAGTTAAGTTTTTGGAATCGATATTATAAAAATCTTGTATAATATTTCACGAAACTAAGCCATCGGGCGTAGTAAGATTGCGCTTCATAATTGCATTCCGTAGCGATTTTATGAGATGTGTGGCATCGTACAACCCAAATATTTCTTTGCCGTTAACATTAAATCTGGAGTTGTTATTATTAATTCCCCATCTTGTAAAAGAGGCTCTATTATTTGAGCCTTGGTCGCAAACCACCGCTCTTACACTACATTTTATGCCTTTTTCAGAAACAGAATAGCTTCAAACATATTTCTAATTTTCATACAATCCCCTAGCCATAAAAACACACCCTTGCGTTCCTAAAAGACATTTTCTTTTTTCGCCATCATCCTGAAATCCTTAAATTTCATCAAGAGTAGAACTGTATTGAAGACCTGGTCTCTGATTTTGATACTACTTATTTTCCCTTCTTACTCATTTGGTCAATTATATGCTCCAAATTTTCGAGTAAATCTTGCTGAAATCATTGAGTCACATTTTATCGCCCAACGCGCAAGAGTACTTTTTGAGGAAAGTTTTAAATTGAGAAAATTACGAAGATAATCGTACGTTCTTGACGAAATAAAATACAAATTTTGAGTATTAATTTTTTCTACACTGTTTCTTCTTCAGAAGCATTTTACAAACACTTTTGCCTCGTCAGAAATATGAGACATATTTGCTATTGTCGAAAGGACATTAAAATATTTTTTATCTTTCGAAAACGGCAACGCATATATCTGCATATTAATACATTTTTTAAAGCCATAAACTTTTTTTTTTAGTTTTTTAAAGCTTTCCTTTTTTAGAACAACTGACATCTCATAATATTTTTTAATACAATAAGTTTCGTTTTTTTCTCTACCTAGAATCCAACAAGTAGCTGTTGCTTGCCAGATCTTGCCATAATTAATTTTTTTTATTTTTATTTTTTATTGTATTGGACCAAAAATAACAAACATTTTTATAACAATGCAGATCGCTTTCAGTGTTTTGTAGCTGTGCTGTTGGCGTTGAGCAACCAGTTGACACCGCTTCAGGAGCCCGTCGATGTGCGCTCGAAAGTAGCGGCTTTTGTCCAGAATGATCCCTAGGTATTTGGCGCATCTGCCTGGATGAAGAGCGGGGCCATAAAATCCAGACTGCCGGAGCCTCACCACGCCTCAGGGTGAAGTTGACTGCTAGGCACTTCGAGGCATTCAGCTTAATGTTCCACCTGCGAGCCCAGCTCTCAAGCAGATGGATATATTCTTGAATCCCATTAGCGGCTTCATACTCACAATGGGCAGAGTGGAAGATTGCCACATCATCAGCAAATGTAGACATCAGGTATTTTCCGGGTGAGGCAAGCTCGTCGAGATGTCCCAATCATCAGTGATTGAGAGAAGGTAGATCCCTTGGTAGATGGCAAAATCAATGCAGGAAAGAGTGCCCCTGCTTCCGTATGAATATCTCGTGGGGGAACATGTAGCCAAAACCTTCGCTCGTCGATGCGCCAGGCTGTTAGCTAGCTGAAGGCCACGCGCGTTTCTGCTTCGCCCGCCCCACAGCGAGAGGTGCGCATTCCAATCGCCTCCCACCAGATACCTATTTCCAACCGAGTTGAGGATATCATTGAAGTCATCAGTCGTCGTCCTCTCATTTGGCCAGCAGTAAACAGCTCCAAAGACCACGTCGCCGCGTAGAGTATTGATAGACTCTATTAGCAATATTTAATTGAGGGAAATGAACCAAGTTTCTCCGGAATAGGACAGCGCAACCACCTCCAGCTATGCGATTTTGAACCCAGAGTACAGGATACGCTTCGAAGCCAAAAATTCTGGGGAATGTAGGGCCTCTCGTTCTGGTTTTAGTCAACAGGATGATCCCGATGTTGTATTTTTGTAGTAGAGCATCCAGCTCTAGTTCTTTACCTGAAATGCCATTGGCATTCCAGATTAGCACCCTCAGTGGAGAGATCATTTGGAAAGAAACGCGGTTAAGAGGGTGAGGATTTGCTGTTGCATCCCCAAGACCTGCTGTTGCATATCTGCCATCCTCTCGACAGCTCGACTCATATCCCTGATGGCAGAAGAAAGTTCTTCACCGTTGTCAGATGTCTGATGTTGTTGCCCAGTCTGTCTCTCCTGCTGTTGTTCCCTAATCAATTGCTGCAGCGTGGCTTGCGCTGGCTCTCCCTGATTTCCTTGAGCAGAGGTTGAGGGGCCCAAATTCCATATGAGCTCTGATTCGTCTTCGGAGTCATCTCTGTCCATACCGTCGTCGTCGGGTGGAGCCAATGAAGCATATTTATTGGCAGTGTTGGCATAGTGGATGGTTTGTTGGACAAGCCCATCTTCAGTCTTGTTCATTTTTCGAACGCAGCAGCATCAACAGGGTCAAGGGCATCATTTGGGTCCAAATAAAATCAGCTTCCGAGCTGTTACTGTGATCTTGGCAGGCTCTTCAGGATTTATTGTCGCGTCTGAAGTGGCTCTCGCAGCTAATAGCTTTGTGAATTTGCTGCGGATTGCTGAAATGTCCGAAACCGCAGCAGCTGTTAGACAGCTGGTCGCAAAAATACTCGGCGTCGTAGAGGTGATGGTCGATGATGGGACTTTTGTATCGCTGATTGTGCGTTTATTCATACCCAGCGTGACTTCAGCAGAGCAGTGGCCACTTGGGTATCATATAAACACTGTCCCTCTTATAAACACACCCTATGTCGCGTCGCTGTAGCAGAGCAGAACCAGAAGCCAAAACGAAATTGACAAGTCAATGTTAAGCACTGAAAAGATGGTCGCAGACAGGCACACGCCAAATCTCGGTCGCGGGCACCGTTATTCGGACCGAAATTTAGAAATCGATGCGCTAAATTTCGGTCGCAGGCTCCGTTACGCTGATTAATGATCACAAATTCAGGACCTGACTGATAAAGCGCCAGCAGCGCCTTTGCAGACAGTAATATTTTTTTACCGCTAATGGGCTTGTTTATTTATTTTGTTTTTAATAATTTTCCAATAATAATCGCCAGAGAAAACGCGTCCGCACTCGACTAAGGTTCAATTGGAACTCCACCGTTGGTTTTATGTAGACTATCTCTAGGCGATATACGCCTATTAATATTATATATGATGAATGTATTAACTTTTTCTTAATTAAAGAATAGTTTATTTCATAAAATTTAAATAACATGTTATTAATGTGATGTACGGTCATTAATGTGATGTATCGGTACGTACCGAAACCGAAATACATTTCTGTTTTATTCCTTGGACAGAACACAAACGTCGTAGAAGACAGCGTTGACACCTGAAACGACAGAGCAATAAACAATCAATATTTGGACATAGCTATTAAGAACCCTTTATATAAACATTAATGTTTGCCCTGTGTTACTAGTGTTAGTCAAGAGAACGTTTCTGGGTATAAATCATTTGAAAATCTCAGCAACTATTTTACGGAGATGACTGAGATTTGGTAAAAGACACTGGGAAAGATATTTTCCACTATGAAAATAGACACCGGGAAACATTATATTCATTATGCAAAATGGCTGTGCCATATAATAGAAGTAAATGTATGCCTGTATAAAGAACTTAATATTTTATATGTATTGCTTATGCAAATATTCATTGTTTATGTGTACAAAAATGATATATGTATGTATTTTGGAAATGTAGTTTTTTATGAAAAATAGACATTTAATTAGTTTAAATTTCGATTTTTCACTAAAGCCTGACTTAATTTTAAAAAGTACATAAAACGGGGTGTACTGATGACGTTCAACAACACAAGCCTCTACAAATCGTTATACATTGTTTGGATCATTTATAGCAAACAAATCATCAAGCTATCTTATCGAATACTTGAACTGGAAAAGGACACAACAAATCAATATAATCTGACTTTTTTGTATACAATTTGAAAATCAAAATCGCAAAGATTAAATTTTAGCAAAATATTTATTACACCCAATACATTCAACTGATATTTACGTCATGCATAGAATTGTCGAAAGTTTCTTTTGTTTTTTTTTTATAGCAAAGTTTATATTCTTGTATTAGTAAAGCAATATTGAAAAAGCTTCCAACTCAGAAGTTTACTAACATTACGAAGCTTTTATAGAAGATGCTAGCACACCATAACAATTTATTGAAAAGTGCATTATCGCAAAACAAAAAAACCGAAAAACTTTAACTTTGGTGGAACTGAACCATTAATACCCTTTTCACGAAATATCATCTCGAATAGAAGCTGTACGTACCCCAACCAAAATATTTTTTTTTTTTTTGTAAATTGGAAAACAAATTTTATCTTTAGCTTGTATATTAAATATATATTGGATAGTGCCTAGAACCCAATCTGAATTAAAAATTACCAAAAACCATCCAAGAATATATTCACCTTAATATTTACTGTATAGTTTTTTATTTTACAGTGATGATTTGAAGCGTTCATTATTGTCAATATTTCAAATGGTTAGCTCGAACTACATTAATATTGTTTACCTACATAAGCCACTAAGTTGGCGGTTCAATTTAATGGCATCGATACGCTATCTGCTTGCAACAAAAATTAGTCCAGCCGGACGTGGCTCAATAGACTCTTCTAGACTAGCTTCTACCTACTTCAAGGCGTTACAAACTTTGAGACAAACTGATAATGTCCTTCTTACATGTAGTGTGAAGGGTATACAAGCTTGGGGGCAGACGCACCATAATATCGATAAGCGTCGATAGTCCATAGCCGTTATGGTATAAATACACGACATTTGGAACTAGCAGCCATCAGTTCGGAGAATAACTTTAACTCCAACAATGGCAACCAAAACTTTAATTAGCCTATTGGCAGTGCTTCTGTGTGCTCACGCCGTTGTAGGTGTGACCATCATCACCAAGGCGCAGTGGGGCGGCAGAGCTCCGACGAGCAAGACCTCTTTGGGAAACTATTTGAGCTACGCTGTGATTCACCACACCGCTGGTAACTATTGTTCCACACGCTCCGCATGCGAGACTGAGTTGAGAAACATCCAGGCCTACCATATGAACTCCTTGGGCTGGGCTGACATCGGTTACAACTTCCTAATTGGTGGCGATGGAAACGTGTATGAGGGTCGTGGCTGGAATGTTATGGGTGCTCACGCTACCAACTGGAACTCAAAGTCTCTTGGCATCTCCTTCTTGGGCAACTACAACAACAACAAGATGACTGCTGCCCAGAAGACCGCTGCCCAAGGTCTCTTGTCTGATGCTGTTAATCGTGGTCAAATCACATCTGGTTACATTCTGTATGGCCATCGTCAGGTTGGCTCCACCGAATGCCCTGGAACCAATATCTGGAATGAGATCAGAACCTGGTCCCACTGGAAGGCTTAAATAAAAACCTTTGTTTTATTTTGGAAAAATAAATTTTAATAGAATCGGTGCATTGAATGTTTCTGATGTTTTATATTACTATGTATTCTATAATACAATTTTGTAGAAAGGATATCAATATTACTATTGACGGAAGAGAAAGATTTAAAAATCTTATTTAACATCGCAAAAGAGCATTCACTTAAAAAAGTCCCCCCACGTACAGCTCCAATAATCCCACAAGCCATATGACAAAAGCAATAGGACCATGGTTGGCCGCTTATGAGGCATTTCACTATATGCAGTTATAAATAACCAACGCGTGTGGTGACCTGTTAAAAC